>PVJA010002630.1:0-83723 GCA_004027025.1 Myocastor coypus
ATTTTTTTTTTTTTTTTTTTTTTTTTTTTTTTCCTGTATTTAGCACAAGGTCTACAGGGCCTCACTATATAGAATGGAGTCCTAGTGATCCTCTTGTTTTCAGCCTCCCAAGCACTGGGAATACAGGTGCATGCCAGCACATGCAGGCTCATTTGCCATCTCAGCGCACCCCAGGGGTGGGGCCTGGATGGCACACCTGGGATGGAACCCCAGCCTCTGCATTCTGCCTAAGCTGGTGTATTAGTCCACTGAGCTATCAGGCTGTTAATTGTACTTTAAGCATAGTGAATTATTATTTTAGACTTTGTAGATAATGGTTTCCTTGTTCTGAGAAACAATGAAATAGAATTATAATTTGTGAATATTCCCCTATTTTTTTGAAATTTTGGTATTTTCCCTAAAAAGGAAATGAGATTTTACAAATTATTTCAAAAGTTCAAATATGTTCCATTGGACAATGGGGCAACAATTTCTACTGAAAGTAAGACCTGACCAACAAATAATCAGTGTTGAAAACTGGAGACCAAAAACTTCAGCCCCCATCAGCCTGTCCCTACCTTACCTGCCGTCACTATTTTCTTGCTCAGTGTCTGCTTTTGTTAAGCTGGGTAACGCAAGCACAGCTTCATTGGTGCTGCCAGGTCTGATCTCTACTTTTCAAAGCTGATTATTTTCCTGCTAGGTAGTAACCTACCCCAAATCTTTCCTCCTTTTTCTTCTTAGTCATAGAATTTTGTTTGGAGCTATAATATCCAATTGACCTCTATGTTTGTATCTTCCCTTGCAGATAACATCTATGTCATTTGCCATTATTATTCAGAGATTCTCATCACATGTAGCTAAACTTAAAGCTGACACAGAAAGATTGATGCAGACGATGGAAATATTGCATTATTCTCCCTTAGGCTAGGAGAAATGAGTATTTTAATAATTCTTTCTTCCTGTGACCAAATTGCTTTTCAAACACAACTTTATATTCCACCAGCATATAGCATCATGATTATCTTGTGCATTCATACCCTTGTCAGCACTAAGCAATAGCAATTAAAAAGAAGTTTAAAATAGAATTTGTCATCATACTTATTTGATTTATTGGATGACTAGCATTTTTGAACACTTTTGCATCCACCTTTAGCTAGCTATTTGCATATTAAAAATCCATTAAATTGAATCCAGCATGATTCTTGGGTGTTCCTGGTCTCCTTTCAGTGGATATGGCTTTAGATGTGTGAATATACTTTTCATTTCCTTCTTGAGCGATGCCTTCTCTGTAGTTATTTTCCATAGCTTGACAGTCTTTCCAAGCTCTTGGTGGACAATCTAATAACCTTATTCCCTACATATTCACCAAGTCACCTCTCAGCTGTCCCTGTGTTAGGTCTACACACCCAGATCCACAGTCTCAGCTGAGAACCATGTTTCTTCTAGGTCAGGGATCATGGATGGGTCCTGCATAAAGCAGTGAGTGATATATTTATCTAACCACAAGGAGTTGGTGCTATTTAGTGCATGGATTTCTCTGCCTACAACCCTCCAGGAGATCAGCTTCAGGGGCCAGAAGGCCTCTGAATAATCTTAGCCCGGTGGAAGAAGCATCGAGATAGCAGGTATCTGAGGATGCTTTCGATTCAAAGAAGAAAAGTATTTCAATGTCTTTGAGCAAAAAGGTCAGGGAAATTATGAAATCCTTGTATTAAATCCTATTGCCAGTTAAGCAGATTATTTCCTATTTTGAGTCAAAAATTCATAGAATCCTTCAAAGTGTGGTATTCTTTCCAAGAGTTGTGGACAAAGGCCAGTTTTTACTTTTACTCAAGCAAGTATTTTAGTAATATCATGTTTCCCCTGAAACAAGACCTAGCTGGAAAATAATGTCTTGAAAGATAGAGATCCAAAATGTCAGCCCTAGCCAGTTAGACAAGAACTGAATCAAATTCAATGATTAGGCTCAATGTCAAGCTGTTGGGGAAATTTGATTCAGTTATCATCCAGTTTTGTGGAAAGAACCGAGTTCTTGAACTGAGGTACCACTCTATTGTTGAATGATGTAACCATTTTACAGTAGCCCGGGGTAGGGGAGGTTAATATGTCCTGATAGGTCCTAATTCTTTGTGTAGAGCACATAATTCCAAGCCTAATATTAGAGAACTTTTGGAATAGTTCAAGTGCAGATAAAGGAGTTTCCACACTTACAAATTATTACTCTCTCTCTAAAAAATACTAAATTTCAAAGATCAAAAAATGTTAAGTGGTTTTTTGTTACTGCTTAAGACTTAGTTTAAGAAAACCTACACTAGTTCCATCTTTCTCTGCTTTTCTATGTAAAATAATAGCAACAATTAAAAAACTTCTTTAAAGTACAAGGCATCTCCTGAACACAAGGTGTCTAGTTCAGTTTATGTGGGAGGTTTCTGTGTGTAGCAACAGAAGCCTAGGAGGGCAAAGTGATCTCAGGAAGTGGGAGGACTGTGAGACAGAGCACTGGGAGTTCAATTCTTGACTTATTTCTCATTGTCCTATAAATTAAAGGACTTTCTGAGTGTTATTCACAGTGCAAAATGGTAATGTTCCTGTCTATGTTGTAGGTATTGTTTCATGTACTATTGTTGTCTTAGCTACTTTTCTCATTGCTGACACAAAATACCCAATACCCAAAGTTAAAGAGAGAAAGGTTTGTTTAGCTCACAGTTTATAATGGCTTCAGCCCACAAACAGAGACAGAGAGAAGCCTCTTTCTGTCCCTTATATGGTATCTAGTCTATCAGGATAAGGTTGATGGTAATTGAATTAGTGGATTGATTCATCAGTCACGCACCCTAAATCCTAGTACCTTTAATCTCAGAATTGTACTACAAATCAATCACACATTCTAGATTCAGCACTTCTGAAAAAAAAAAACTCTATGATGATATGCAGCTTTGGGGACACAGCTAGATACAAACTATAGCACTCATGTAGAACAAGTGGATTACTGTGCAACACATACTACATATGAAGGCAACAGACAAGTTACTTCTTTGTGTCGGTAGAGCTGACTGGGATGACTGCTCAATGATGTCTAACATGAAGGCATCCAACCACAGAGTACATGGGGAGTTGAAGTCCAACTCATTTTCCATTCACCACAGAGTATGGTTGTTGCTGTTTCAGAGAAAGGGCATGGCCAGTGGTAGCCTTATAATAGACCTCTTAATATTTTGTTTACTTTGCCTGGGACATGATTTATTTTCAATTTTGACTGGGGATGATCAGCTTATTAACAAAGTAGAGCAAAATGGAAGTTTCTACCACTGTAAAAATGCATTCCGAAACTATTTCTTCATTTTGCAGAATGTGTTCAGAAAGCATAGATTGATTCTTCCCAGCTTTAATATTATTTAAAGAAACAAAAACTTGGGTTTTTCCTTACTGTATTTTTCTCTTATTATGTTTTTGAGGGACCAGCAGACCTGCTATAGACCTGAGACTCAGTATTAGTGAGGGTATTGGAACTGGAGTAAGCAAAATAATCAGTTAAGCTTGAAAGCTGTGACATAAATTCACTTTAATTAGCTGGCATTTAATATACACCTAACACACTCATACTAACTTCTAATTTGGTCTTCGTAAGAATCATATGAAGTACAAGCAATTATTACTAACTTCCTTTTTATGTGCTTGGCACACAGTTCAGAAAGAACCAGGCCTCAATAAATGTCACTCATCGATCTTATTTTACGTTTAAGGGAAAGGAGGCCAAAGTACAAGGCCTAATTATTTAAGGTCACACATGCAGTTCAAGGCAGAGTTAGAATTTATGTAAATGTATTAACTCTTCATTTAATGTATTGTCTCTCAGGAAATACTAATAATCGAAGTCCATTGATCAGCTAGCAAAGCTAAACTTCTTTTTCCAGTCATGGTATACTAGGTAATTTAAAGAACATCTAGAAAAGCTGAAAAACATAGAATGAACCTGCTTAAATTAGGTTTGCCAGATGACTAGCCTTTTTTATATGGTTTTTTTTTTTTTTTTCATAGGACTGACTTGGATACAGTTAAAATTGAGTTTCAGATAAATAAAGAATAAATTATAGTGTAAGTATATGACCAATATTATATGAAATCTATTTTTAAAAATTACTCATATATCTTAAATTCAAATTTTAGTGGCCTATAATTTTTCCCTAAATGTGGGCATTCTAGCCTGAAGGCATCAGAAACCTAGCAAGGCGGCGTAGAATAAAATAATGGGGTCAGAATTCTGAAGATAAAGCTTAGATGAGCCCAGGATTATAATGGCTATGTCCCTAAGGATGCCCATGTTGATTCCACAATAAGCCTCTGAGAGTCTGAAAAGCTGAAGAGAACTTTTGACAGACTTGCAGGGTTAAGAGAATAAAACTAAAGAATCTAGGGCCTGCCAAAGGGAAGGACTCTGGCAAATCCCTCATGATTCAAGTTGGGGCCCTGAATAGCTTCCCAGATTTACTATTGACAGATATCCCATCCCTCACTTTGCAAACTATCTCAAGCATTGAAGTTACACTGAGATTATTCTGGCTTGCTAGACACAATTAGAAGGAAATGCAAATCAAGAGAAAAATATGATTATGAGCCTCAAAATGCTTCTGCAAGTTTTCATTTACACAGAGACTCCTCATTTAGTGGCCAGGTTCTGATCCTGTGACTAGATTGTTAAAGGAATTAGTCTCCCAATGAGGAACTGTATATAGTTTGTACTTTACAATATGCAAGACAAGGAAATGGTCAAAGGGAACTCCAACTTAATGACTTTGATTTTATTTACATACTTCTTATATGTTGTACTAGGACGTGGAACAGAAAATGACAGTGCTGCACTGTACAGTATAATCAACAAAAACTACTTTAGAGAAGAAGCCATCAAAAGCTGCTCTGCTGCTTATGTTCCTGTGTCTGAGAGGCAAGGAGAGGCAGAACAGCTGATCTAAGTTGGAAGCCTCCACAGTTATTAGACAGAGAAGGTGAAGTTTTTCATTTAGAAATGACCAAGTGCATTCAGAAATAAGGTAGTGTATTTTAAAAAGCAAAGCAAAACAAACAAGAACTAGACATAGCAAGTGACGCAGAGTTGCAGATTCGGGTTTTATAAAAACATGTTCAAAGCATTCAAGATAATGAAAGACAAGATTGAAAAACATCAGCAAAAAATGAAGTCCGTAAATAGAACCCAAAAGTTTGAACCTAAAAAAACAATAATTTTATCAGATGATGAACACAATGGGTGGGTTTAATAACTTATTAAAAACAGTTGAAAATTTAGGCACATGAAACATAAGTCAATTAAAAAAATATATATATAATGAAACATGCTGAGATAAAGAATGGAAAATATAGAAGACAGTGAGAGAAACACACAGGATACTGGCAGGTTGTCTAAAATATGTGCAATTGGAATATAAATAGAAGAAAGATAGTATGCTAAATTTGAACATTCTTCAGGACTAAGGCTGTGACTCAGTGATGAAATACTTGCCTACAATGTGCAAAGTCCTGGGCTTGATCTCCAATATCACACAAAAGAATGAAAACTCTCAAAAGGGTGATGAAAGATATCAAGCTACTAATTCCAAAAGCCCTATGAATTGAGAAAGAATGACATGATGACCTATCACTGTAAACTTAAGAAAAAGAAGAGAAAAGCAATGCCAACAACTAACGAAGGAAAAAGTTAGATCCCTCTTGACGTTGCAACAATTACATTGACAAATGGACTTCATAATATCAGTAGAAATAATGAAATGCAAAGAAATTAGAAATGAAATGTCATGAAAATGATTAGGAAAATCTATTGCTATTTCATTTATAAAATACATGTGAGACAGATAAAAACCAGGCCCTCATAATTCAGGAAAAGTAATTTTAATTCAAGGAGGCACCATCTCTGTGAGTCAGCCTCAATAGTTACCTGGCAAAAATAGCAGAAAGAACAGCCTTCAAATCCTCAAAGAACTTAAAAAGTGATGGAAGAATCAGTTATAAATTAAATTGGATCTGAAAAGTATTAGCTTCAGCAAGAGACAATAACAAGTGCAACACTTGTGGAGTTAATGGTGTAAAACCTCAGTATTTCTAGCCTATCCTACGTATAATATGTTCATTTGTATTTTTAATAAAAACAAATATATGTTCATTGGATTTTGACACATAAACAGCTTAGAGAACAGCTGTCTGACTTTTCATCAAAACATAGAAGGCAAAGGGTTTTCAAGTAGATGAGGACAAGCTGAACTACTGTCTATTATTAATTAAAGTAATATATGAGTCTAACAGAAGAAAATAATGCCACTGTATTACAGAGTGTAACATTGACTTGTCAGAATTTGGCAAAGGTGTCATCTTACATTTGTGCTTCTAAATGTTTTATGATTTAGAATGTTATCTTAGGAACTGGCTATACTAATTTAAATGTAAATTATATTGGAAAAATAAGTCATAAAGTTTGAACAGAGATAGTTGAATCTTATTATTTCACATTATCATCATGAGGCAGTTAGTTTCTCTAATAGCTAAATTATAAACTACCTGATTATTTGAATGAAAGATGGTTAATTTGAAACTTTTTAGAGTAATTACATTAATTGATTTTTTTGCATGTAGAATTGTTTATGTATTCAATTAATTTCCTATTCAGAGTTGAAGAACAAGTCCCTCATTAATGGGAAAGTGTTCTAAATAAGCCATTATGTGCAATGACACCGGAACTCCTAGAACTTCAAATTATGGGAAGTAAATATGCATTTTTGGTGCCAGAAGAACAATTCCCAACTCAAAACAATCAAGTAAGTGTATTTTGTTTCCAGTGCCATGCATATTACTGCCTCTTCTCCACAGTCCTCGGTTTTTGATCTCTGGGGTCATTTCATGTGGAGTTAAAAGATGACAAGACAGTTCCTCTTCCTGATAGCATAGACTATTTTAGGTTAATGTTTCAGCTGATGACTAGATAAACTAACTTTAAAGCAAAATACACAAGTGTTATAAAGTACTAGGAGTGAGAAGGTCTATAAATCTTGAAAGATTGAGCACTGGTGAGATGAACTGAGGACCTTTTCCTCTGGTAGCCTACTGTTCAGAGCTAGAGTAACAGCAGCAGAGATCTCAAACATAAGGCAGTTTTACTTCAGACTTTTGCCTTAATGCTTTGAGAGTAAAAGCGGGAATACATCATTAGGAAAATACCTGAGAAGTAGAGGCGACATTGTCCATCTCCTGATACTGAGGGGATATGGCAGGGAGCCCCTGCTGAAATCCTCAGCTCTCTGAAAGTACTGAAGAGAAATCCCTAGGAAAGGGGAAAGCCACAGGGAGCTGAAAGTTGCCCAAACTGGACTGCATGCATTTGGCTTGCTCCCCTGAGCTGAGGCTGGAAGTGTCCTCGCTGCCTACAGGGCAAAGAGAAGACCCTCTGCTGTGGTTTGGGGATACATTCGAGTGTATTCCCCAAAGGTTCATGTGTTGGTGTGTGGATCTCCAATGTGGTAGTTATTGGGAGGTGGTGTGGAAGCTTCAAGAAGTGGAGCCTGATGGGAAGTCCATGGGGCCTGGCCTTGGGACAGATTGTCTTTCTGTGGCTTCCTGTTCTGTGAATTGGTCTCTTACTCCCACATGTACTCCCACCATGAGGCTATTATTATACTAAACTAACAGAGCTTTCTGATCTTGGACTTTCAGCTTCTAAATGATGAGCTAAATAAAACTCTTCTTTATAAAGTTAGCCTGCCATGGGTGTGTTGCTATAGTAATGAAAAAACTGACCAACACGTCTTCTTTGGGGGAAGATCCCATCACCCAAAATATCGAAGCATTTCACACCCAGTGTAAGGCAATTGATAGAAAATTTCCAGATGTAGGAATAGTCAGAAACAAATGACCTTCATTTGCTCTCCTTTGTCAGTTGCGTTATTTCCTGTGTTTTCATCTTCTGACTCTACTTATCTTAACTTCTTCAAGACCCTGTTTTCATTTTCATTCTTGCTTTTTCCTGTTTTCATTTTCATTCTTGCTGTTGGTCATTTGTTTTTGACTATTGCAACTATTGTGCGTGTGATGGAATCCTTCTTCCTGTGTAACTTCGAAGGAGTGGTGTTCTTACGTGGAAATTAGGAAGATTGATCTTTAATGGCCCTGCTCAGAAATGAGCTCTGAAGGAGAACTTCCCTCTCAAAAGGAAAACGAACCCAGATGGAAACACAGATGTATGAGAAGAAGAGAAAGAGAATGGGTTAAGGCTGGGATGAAGCTCTGCTCCTTGATTTGGGTGCTGTTTACATGCAAGAATTCCCTTTTTGAAAATTCATAAGCTTGCCATTTAAATTTGTGTACTTTTCCATATGTGCGTTGCGCTCCAGAAAGAATTTCACCAAAATAAAGCAAAATGAAAACTGCTTAGAGGAAAATTTGCAGGCCTTCTTGCATACATTAGAGAAGAAGAATGGCAAAAAAATCCATGAGCTAAGCAGCAATCTTAGGAAATTAGATAAGCAACAACAAAATTAAAAGGAACGACCACAGACCTAGGAAGAAGGAAATGATCAAAAATAAAAAGAGGGGCAGAAAGTAATGAAAAAGAATACAAACACAGAGAGGAGCAAGAAAACAAAAGCTCAAGTCATTTAAAATATTGATGAAACACAAAAATCCTTGGTGAGGTATATAGCAGGTACAAGTAATAAATTTGAAAAGTAAACCAAATAAACAGGGGACATTACCTGTGAGTGCAACCCCCTCTCCTGGATATGGTAGGCTGAGTGATCTCCAAGCCTTCCTTGGACACTGAGCCTGGTCATAGGGGGTCCCAGCCACTTCTCTAAGGCCAGGGAAACAGTGACAATGGCACCATCCCAGAGTCTTGTGCAGTGATGACAAACCTGCTAGAGCTTTCAGTGCTACAAACTGCCTGCTGCAGCATGGCACACATGTCATGGGTTTGCCACCACTAGTTTATTGTCACAAGAGTCCCCAGTCGGGATTACTTGAGTAGGCCGCTTCATTTCAGTCCAAGGGAGAGGAAGGTCCTGGATGGTCAAAGGGTGGAAGAATGAGTTTCCTGGGACCGAGATCAGAAGCATAAACCTCAGCGTCTTACCCTGACAGACTGCCACACTGAAGAGCTCCAGAAATGGAAAGAGTGCTACCAGCAGGAAAGCCACAGTGAGAATCTGCCCTCTCCATGTGCTGGTTATCAGTGTCTTCAGCCAGCCCTTGACCAGCTCTAAGGTGTTTGGATGGCTTTTTGGGAAGCACATACATTTCTTAGGTATTAATTGACTTTTTCTAGGATAGTGCTGCCAAGAAGTGCAAGAATCCGTGGGGACAGAGTTACAAATGTCTGAATGCCCCCTCCCCTCTGTGTGTGTGTACAGGGGAAGAAATCTCAGTGTAACTTTGTAAACAAGGGGTTTGCTGTCAGTATTGCCTTCTAAAGGTGAATCAAAAGATGATGAATGGAAGTCATGTAGCTTCTTTAGAAAATCTAAATGGTGATCAGGGATCATAGAGCAGAAAGGCAGAGTTCCAATCCATGGTTACTCAGGAGGCTAAGAAGGTCACAATTCCTCGGGCTCTGGGGTTTGTCCTTAACCACACACTGATCTGCCAGGTGGTAGTTCAAGATCAGATGTCATTTCTGAATAATGAAGATCAGGACTCATGTGACCTTCCTTAATGAGGCTCCCTGCTCTCATCTCTAGGGGCCCTGTCCTCATGGAAGGCTATGGTAGTAGCTGTCCTGGATGTGTGTGGCACAGAGAACTATAATTTAACCTTGGAGGTGGGTGCTGGGACTGCTGGGCAGGATTTAGGTTGGGTGCCATCCCCAGCAGTGGGCTTTCCTGGCAAGGGGAGACAGGAACACACCCCAGTGGAAATGACTTCTTTATCCTTCAATTTCCCTGTTCAGTTTTCCCCTGAGACTCTAGGATGACACCATTCCACTTTCTCCTTCACTTGATGACGAGCCAGGACTAATTTGGTCCGCTGCAGGTGGGGCTAAATAATTTTCTGGGAAAACAGTTCTGCTGGCAAGGAACATGCAGGCCTGCTGTTGCAGGCTTTGGGAAAGCCCACCCACCGGTTTAGGCTCCCTGGCACACGGGGCTTGGTAACACAAAGCCTATGCAGAGATGCCAGGCCATCTGGCAGGCTGCATAGTGAGTTGGCAGCTGCTTCCCCCAGTTACAATGGGCTCAAACAAGGATCCAGTGACCAGATCTAAGGCCCTCTAAGGGGTGTCTGACACTGAAAAAGCAGCTTTTGTAGCAAGCATGTTTTCTAAAAATGGGGGTGTCTGTGCGCTTCTGCTTCACTGACATAGGATGTCATGAAAAAAGTCCTGTTTGCAAGTTGGGAATTTGCTGGCATTGTTGTTGCTTTTAACAAACTCTTCTGAGTTGGAAGCACTGATCTTAGCCCTTGGTTGCCCTGGAGAGGGCATGTAGGTTGCAGACACAGATACTGAGGTATGGCAGGGTCGTAGCATCAAGCCAGAAGGGTAAGAGGGTGAGCAATGATACCCACGAGCTGGGCCATGCAGCACAGAGACAGAGCCTGCTTCGCCCTGCATGGGGTCTGGCATGTGCAGGCCACTTGGCCAGCTTCGAGGTTTCACTTGGGGCTCGCACATACTTCTCTTTTTGGGTGAACTCGAGAGTGAGTCTGTAGCAGATCACCAAGAACTGTCCTGGGTGGAAGCACAGAGATATCAGCAGCTGTTGCTTGCATGGGAGGTGTGGACAGGGATTTTCAGTTCCAGCAGGGGAGTGTCGGTAGTGAGGGACCATGCTAATCTAACTGAGCACACACAGGCCTTCTCCTGTTCTCCCTCTGGGTAGCAGGAACGACAACATCTATAACTGATGCCCAGCTTGGAGCCGTCAGAACCTCTTGTTATCTTCACTCATCTTTGGTCTGTGGGAAGGTTCACTTTCTACAGAAGCTTTCTGGGAACCCCCATCCCCCTCTTTTAAAAATGCACTTTAGTATAGAGTCCACAGTCTCACTACACGGATCAGAATTATAGTGATCCTCCTGCTTTTAGCCTCCCAAGTGCTGGGATTACAGGCGCGCACCACCACACCCAGACTCAGCTGCTGTCTCAGTGTACCCTAGGGACAAGGCTGGCACCACAGGCTGGGGATCAAATCTCTGGTCCCTGTGGCTGCCTAAGCAGGTGCTTTTGTCTGCTGAGCTATCTGGCCAGCCCAGGAACCCTTTCTTGACCCTTTAGAAAGACCCCTTTGGAGTCCTTGGCCTCCCTTCCCACCCTTACTTGATGACTACAGAAAGGTAATCACTGTCTGTTTGTTTATTTATTAAATTATACTGGAGACAGAACCCAGAGCCTTCGCACTGAGATACAACCCCCACACATGCACACACACTTTTTTTTTTTTTTTTTTTTGTCTTTTTAAGACAGGGTCTCACTATGCAGTTCAGGCTAGCCTTGAGCTAATTTTTGTAGCCCAGGCTGGTCACAAACTCATATCAATCCTCTTGCCTCAGCCTCCCAAGTGCTGGGATATCAGACATGCACCACCATACCTGGATGCCAGCCCTTTTTTATATTTTATTTTGAGATAGGTTTGAAGCAGCCCAGGCTGGGCTCTAAACTTCCACCTGCCACTCCAGCCTCCTAGAGTGCTGGTCTGACAGAGGTGTGCCAGCACACCTGGCTCTCTCTTTCTTCTTTTTGTTTTCCTATGGGTCCTTAGAGCACAGTAACAAATGAAAGCCATAGTCAAGTGCACACAGAACAGATGAAAACTCTCTAGGTGGTGGGAACAGGAGCTGAGCTAGTCATTGAAGAAAGGCTCTTCCCCTGCGGGGATACCTGGGAAGAATGCTGGGTCTTCTCTCCTTGTCCCAATTGTGTAAGAATTTGCTTTGGCAGTGTCTTAGTTTGGTCTACCATCAAAAGTACTACAGACTCTACTTAAATAAAAAATATTCCTTTCTCAGTTCTGGAGGCCAGCAAGTCTGAGATCAAGGTGCTGATGGATTTGATTTTCAGGAAGGGATCTCTCGGGGTTTGCAGGTAGCTGTTCTCTTGTGTGTCCTTACCAAGTCAGATGCCACTTACTCTGTGTCTGTTTGTGTGTGGCACTAGGGATGGAAGTCTGGGCCTTTGCACTGAGCTATATCTCCAGCCCTGTTGATTTGTGGAAGTTTTATTCATTTTCTTATTTGGTACCAGGGATGGAATTGAGGACTTTACACTTGTCAGGCAGGTGCTGTGTCACTGAGCTATATTCCTGGTTGTTCTTTTTAACTTTTAAGACTGATTTTAGTAAGTTGCTAAATTGCATAAGGCTGAGTTTGAATTTATGATCTTCCTGCCTCAGTTTCTCAGAATGGTGGGATTAATCCTATCATGCTGGACTGCCTTCCTTAACCTAATGTAAGCCTAATTCTCTCCCAGAAGGCCTTCTCCAAATTACATAGGGTGTGTGGGCTTCAGCATATGAATTTGGTGGTACACAAACATTCAGCCTATAGCAGTGAGGTACAAGGAGGCTACTTCTTCAAGGCCAACTACTTAGGCCCTGGTGTTTCTGCATTAAAAAAAAAAACAAAAAAAACAAAACACCCCCCCCCCCAAACTGAGTTCCTGGAAATGTAATTACTTCCGATTTGGTAGCTGTCTCTGACTAAGTTAGTAGGAAGGATGGGGAATAACTAGATTTTTTTTTTTTGTCTTTTTTTTTTTTTTGAGACAGGGTCTCATTATGCAGTTGAGGCTGGCCTTGAGCTCACTTTTGTAGCCCAGGCTGGTCTCGAACTCGCACTGATCCTCCTGCCTCAGCCTCCCAAGTGCTGGGATTACAGGTGTGCGCCACCACGCCTGGCTAATAACTAGATTATTTTGACTATTACTTTTTCATGTTCTTATCCTCTTCTTGTCTTCTTCCTGATATAAACTACTCTTGCTGCTGTGGATCCTTTTTTTTTTGTTTTCCTGTGGATCCTTTTAAACTTTCCTTTTCCATTGCTCTCAGTTCACCAAGACTGAAGAGCCCAGTTATTGCTAGAAATTCATTTTCCGTGTTGCAGAACTCTTGCACTGTAAAGTCAGCCACTTTTTTTCAGGAGCGAACACTAATGCAGAGTGAGACGGCAGAGGAGAGATGGCTGCTTTGTACAAGCATCCTCAAGTACAGAGTAGATGCCTGAAAAGAGGCTGAGTCTATAGGTTCAAATTTCTAGCATTTTGTGTAAGGACAGAACTCTTCCCAGCTGGGTACTGTGGGGCAAAAATATCATCCTAGTACTCTGAGAGACAGAAGCAGTACAATCATAAGTTTGAGCCCAGTTTGAGCAATTTAGCAACTTAGGAAGACCCTGTCTCCAATTAAAACAGAAAAGGCTGGGGATGTAGCTCAGTACAGAGGTCCTCAATCCTAAGTGCTGGAAAGCAAATGATAAGAATGCTTCACATGCATTCTTGGCAGATGACACAACTCTTAAAATTGTATTCTCCTCTCTGTCCACATGGGAGACACAGGGATACAATTCCTCTAGAAAGGCAAGTCCCCTGGCTTGAATTTTAAGCTTGAAGGCTCCGAGTAACCTAAAGAGAATGGTGCTCATTTTGGTGAAGTAGAGACAAAGATGACTTGTCCTTTGGTCCTTTCTGTTTTGGGGCTGCCTCTTTCTCTCAGGTAGCTCAGGTGCCAATTACAGTGTAGGTCTAAATAACAAGCAGGCTCTGCCACTCTGATTTTGCTGGGCAAGAGGAAAAAAGAGTTTAGAATGGATGTAAAGAATGAAGGATTCTTAATATCTCACTTTCTTGGTGGGAGGATCAGGTGGATTCTGGGATGGTCTTGGTGCTGTATCACTGTATTTTGCATCTTAAATGTCCCAAGCTACTGCCAGGAGGTCCCACCACCATGTTTTGACTTGCTGCCACCCTGGAGCAACAGAGCTAATTTAGCATGATGGTATTATAATGTCTGGCTTCCAACCTGGTACCCAAATAATGTCCTTGCCAATCACCCCAGGGAGGTAAACACTCCCCATTGAGTCTAACTACTCACTCCTCTCCACATTGTAAGCCAGTATCCCAACCTGCAGGAGACCAAGATTAGACACTGAATTTTCACCTGAGTAGAGGGAGGCCTCCTGATCTGCCTCTTTCACATGGGGACCACAGAGGGAATCATGAGCACCCTGAAAGCTGACAGCCTCAGTTCAGATCTTGGTTCCATCAGCTGTGCCCGTTGAGCATTGGACCATCTGCATTGTCTTCCCTGTGACTCAGGTCCCTCATCCACAAGAGGGGAAAATAGTCATATATGTCATCTTGGACTTTCAGGTTGATTAATAGAGTAAAGTGCTCAGAGTGTTGTCTCATATACTTAGGAAAGCTCCGAGAAATTTAGCTGCCAGTATTGTTCTGCCTATATTCAGGACAGCAGCCTTAACCCATCCACAGCCCAGGGTCAGACTTTGGAGTCTATGTATGTCCCCATGCAGGAGCACAGGTCACTCTCCTGGAAAGACTGCAGCCACCTTTGTTCCCATCTGCTGTGTCTGTCGGTTTAATTGGCCACTGTGGTGATCAGCTTGCCATGCCCTTCAGACACCGCCTCACCCACCTGGCTATGGGTCTAGACACAGCGTCGTAGGTAGGTCAGCACCTTCCCGCTGCCCCACATACATGCCTCCCAGACTGGGTCTCTCACGGCCCTCACCTTCCACAGGCCTTTAGAGAATGCTACCTTGTGTACCCATCTTGTCATCCAAACAATGATAACATTCTCCTTGTGGTGTTGAAACCACCCATGGGGCAGGTATCTGGAGGGTCTCAGCATCCATAGCTGAGATTTCGTGCAAAGATTTGTTCTGTGTATGGAATGGCTGTGAGTGGGATGGAATGGCTCTGTTCTCTGGTAGAGTTCTGAGTTTCATCTACTATGTTGGCCTAGGTGAGAATCACCCCCGTGTTCTGGCTTCTTAATATTTCCCTTCCTCTCAGGAAAAAGGGGCGAACCATAGAGTAGTCAGCAGAAGTGTTTCTCTCCACCCCTACTTTACTCCTGCCATGTGGTCCAACCACACCTCCAGGCGTCCTGTCCCTTCCTGGCCAAGTGCTTCCAGGAAAGCCCACTCCCAGCTATTCTCTGGGTCATGTGTCTTTCTGACTCCGAACCCTTCTGCATCCCCACTGGCTCTTCCCTGGTGCTGATGACCACAGAACTTGAGCTCCAGCTCCACCACCATGCACCACTGAGCCTCCAGTGAGGATGGCTCTTGAACATTAAGACTTCACATCAGATATGGGAGAGATGGTGCCCATACTTCATGGTACTCTCACCAATGTAAAATAAGGGGAAGAAGTCACACATCTGTAAACATTGAGTGAGAGTTTTTGTGGCCCATTCCACTCATTTCTGAAATATTTTCTAGTTCATCCGATCTTTAGAAGACCTCTACATCATCTTCTTGGTGTCAATCAACCTTCCCAGTCCTTCTCAGAGAAGGGATTACTCATTCTGCCTCTTCTTTATCAGCGTAAATCCACCACAGGGTCAACAGTCACCCCAGTGTGCCCAGGACTCCAGGGTCACCTAGTATACAGAACCTGGACTGCCTGAAGCAAGAGAGTCCCAGCAAGCCAGGGTGTTCATGTCACTCTTCCCTTTAGCCTGTGGTCTTTCTCATCAACTCACTAAATTACTCTGACAAAGCCTAAAGCCTTCTGGCTTCCAACTACAGTTACTCTCTAGGCAATCTCCTCCCTGTTTCCTCCATTCACTCCATGTGTTCTACCAGCATCACCCCCTTCCTAGCTTCTCCTCCTCTTACTTATACAGCTTTACTTTGTTTTTTCTGGTTGCTATGGCTGCACAAAAATCAAGCCAAAACCTTTACAGCTTAAACAGCACAGCTGAGTGAGCTGTGTTTCTTGGGGTCTTCTCTGCTTTTGTGATGAACTGTGGCTGTGGCAGGATCTCCCAGGTGGCCTCTTGTTTCAGCAGGGGAAATTAGAAGTGCTGGGCCAGGTAGGCCATTCCTTTGGACAAACTCCCTGTGGTTAGAATGGGCTGCGATCAGCATAGCCAACTCAGGGCTCCAAGAGGGGATGCTTCCAGAGGTGGGAAGCAGAAACTTCTGGTACCTTGAGGCCTGGACCCTAAAGGTGACACAGCACCACTTTATTATGAAAACTGGCCAAAGGTCATTAGTGGAGACTGCTGGAGAGGGGATTGGGTCTCCACTTCACAACCTTCATCTGTCACAGTCAGATGAAGTCAGTATTAGGTCTTCCCTACCCTTCCTTATCAGTCATTTTTGCATCAAGGGGTACATCAGGAGAAGGTGGGAGGCTGCTTCCCTCTAAGCATATATGTGTAGCTCTTTATCAAGCCACACAGATCTTTCCTCTGAGCCACTTTCTAGTTCATCCTCTTCTGTGTCTCTGACAGCACTTATGGTTTGTGTCTAGATATCCCCACAAGGCCTCATGAAGTCCCAGATGGGCTTCATCTGAAGGTGGCTGCATCTAGAGTGTGTGATGCTAGGATTGAGGGCATGTGATGGCTAAATTAGTCCACTGATTGGTTTGGCAGAATTCTGGGTAGGGTTAAGAGTGTTCCACCTGGGTGTAAGTGCTACTCACCCTTAAAGGTGGGTAGCTTGGGTACACTATAAAGGAACAGAAGCAATGTGATCTCTCACTTTCTGCTTGCTGTCTTCTTCCAGCCATGCATTGTTTCTAATCTGCGAGGCCACTTGACTGTGTGCCCTGCAGAGACTCAGGAAGAGGCTTCCACGTGCCTGCCTTCCTGTGCTCTTTCTTCCCATCCGGACTCCTATCCTTCCATCACTGAAGCCCCACTGGCTCCTCGGCCCCGTTCTATTGAAACCATTGCACATTGTGGCTGATCTTTGGTGGTGCAACCCAAAGAGTGACCAGCAGTGACCATAGCCCCCTCTCAGTCATTTTCCTGTCTCTGCGTTGCAAGCTGAAAGCCACAGCTGCAGTTACTCTAGCAGAAAGTTGCCCTTAGCTTTTCTTGCAGGAGTGGATCTCAAACCCATTTGGTCACATCCTAAAATTAAAACAACAGTAATGAATCATCTCTTGTACTCCATAAAATAAATGTACCTTAAGCTTCCACATAATTTCCAGCTCAATTTCTGCTTCCTTGCACTGTTTTGAAATGTTCTCCCTGCCAAGTTTTGCTCATGTCCACCATACCCACAATCCTGCTTTTGTGTTAAGACCTTGCTTTTCAATTGCTGGACACAATACTCAACACCCTACAATTTAAAGAAGGAGAGTTTTAGCTTGGCTTGCATTTTCAGAGGTTTTGGTCCCAGCGTGCTGTCTCCAAGGTGGGACATCATGAAGGAACAATACAGAGGAGCAGAACTGCTTGGTTCATGGTGGCCAGGAAACAGGGAAGTCAGGCACAGTGCTAGCTGGGAAATTGGCCAGGTTCATCTACAGCATGCAGAGCCATGCACCATGACCCACCCAGGGATACCCACAGCTGTGTTCCCCCAACATCCTTAGCAGACTCCAAAGACCATCAAGTTGACATTTCACTATAACTCTTCCAAAAAGTTATCTCTACAAATTTTAATCATTTTTATATTCTTTTTATAGTCTACTAGCCTTCAAAATGTATAATGTAATATATATGGTATCACACGATGTATGATAACATTGAAGGAGGAAATTCATCAGTTTAGGAGTGCTTACATCTTTTCCATTCTCATCTGTTGAAGAGCGAATGATTGTAGATTTGGATCGCTTCCTCTGTCATCTCAGGAAGTGTTTTCCTAGGTGAGCTATGTTAGGCTTTTTAAGGGAAAATTAAATGAAACAAGGCAGGCAGAGCAACGGGAATTTGGACTCTGGCCATTCCACTCATGTATTTATAGGGAAGTTTAGACAGGGCTGAGGATGCCAGAGGACGCATGTAAAAGGACACAGGTGGAAGATAAAATTTTAAAAAGAATTTTAGGAGTATTGCTATCAATCACACATTATTTCCTCAAAATTTCATAACTACAAGAATATAATACTGAAACTTATTCACGATTATTACACAGAAATTTTAACCATGGTAGAACTTTACTGGATTTTTAAGTTTTTTAAATAAATAAACAGGGGCTGGGGAGATAGGAGGGGTAGAAGTGCCTGCCTGGCAAGTGCAAGATCCTGAGTTTGATCCTTAGTTCAAAAAACAGAACAAAACCAAACAAACAAACAAACAAAACCCCCACCTAATTAAATAAATAATCTAATTAATTAATTAATTAATTATGTCCTGGAATCAAGTATCAAGTTCAGGACCTTGCACATGCCAGGCAGGTGCTAGGTCATTTTAAGCTATATCCTGGCCCATGATTTCACTTTACTGTGGTTTCCATGGCGTTATGCAATGCAAAGATGACATGACTCTATACATGCTCACTATCTTGCAAATATTTGTGTTGAGTCACATTTGTTCTGAACAAAAACCCACGAAGCATTCTAATTTCTGTGGCTTTTTGTTGCACTGGTTATGCTTTTGGTTGCTTCCACTAAGACTTAAACTTCTTTTTTTAAAATCTTTTTATTTTTATTTTATTTCTTGTTTCAGAACTTTTGTTTATTTATTTATTTTTATGGCCTGCTCAGCCTGCCCTGAGGGCAGGGCTGGTGCAGCATGTGGTGCCGGGGATCGAACTGCGGTCCCTGCAGCTGTCCAAGCTTTCCTAAGCAGGTGCTTTAGATCACTGAGCCATCCTGCTGGGCCCCAAAGACTTAAACTTCTTAAGTACTCATAACTCATGGCTGAATGTCTGTTGCATCAAAAACCGCTCCTTGAAAGTAAGAAGACAGATTGAAAATGGCAACCTGGGATGAAGTCTGTAGGTCCTGACTCAAAAGGCACAATAGGGGCACAAGAGCCTGCCTGGCAAGTGCAAGGTCCTGAAATCAATCCCCAGTTCCGTAAAAATAAAAAAAAAAGGGACAATTAGGGCCCTGTGTCTACCATGGAGCTGGTTGCCTCTGGCTCTGGTAATGCCAGTCTGACTCTGGCTATATCACCACAGAGGAGAAGGAACATTCCCAATTCACTGACAAAGGGAAGGCAGCCAGGCTTCCCAGGGTCCTCCTTTTCTCTCCAACTGGCTGCAAAGGAGTTCCTATAGAAACTCAGAATAAAGTCACTCATGTCATGCTTGCCACCCACCTACCACCATGTGCCAGCCTACATGTGTAACTCCACCATGGCATGTTCACAGAGTTGTCATGAACTTGTAGAAGAAAGACTACACTTTTTCAGAGCAGAAACGTAGTTGATCATGTATTCCTGTCCTCAGCCCTTTACAGTGCTGTCAGCAACCCCCAAGTCAAAGCCATCACATTCAGGCGTGTGCCTGGTGCCTATTGAGCCACAGCTACCCTGCATGCACACCTGGCCGTGCCACCAGAGCTTTCTTGGTTGATACTACAAGGTCATGTGTGGGTGGGAGTATTGTGGGCAGCTGAGTTTGATAGAAATATTATAGGCAGTCAGACAGGGCTAGGCCCTCAGAGGGAGTCAGATGGAAGCCAAGACATCTTGCACCTGTGGGAAAGATGGGCACTCTTACTGTGCCCAACAGGTTAAACAAATGCAGCCATATATCTCCCTAGGGTTGGACATCAGAGATTAATATTTGAAATAGGTATCAATCACCCTGAAAAAGCTGGAACAGTCACTAACCCACTAACCTACAGCTCCTGTTCTGTATTTGTTCCCGATTGCTATGTGACTCCCTGCCACACGTGATAGTGATTTAATCAAATTTACCTGAGCAGTTATGCTTGTGATTTTATTTGTTGCCCATCCTTTTGTCTTACTTCATGTCCACTTTGTGAGCTCCCGTATTTCTTGCCTTTGACCTGCCTCACCTCATGGTTTTGCCCTATAAAAATCCCTAGAAAATGAAGGTTCCTGGGCCACCCACTCAAGTCCCTTTCTCAGAAGCTTCTTTTCCCCCAAGAAATATATTCTGCTCTTAACCTCTGTTGTTCCTAAAATTCACTCCTCAGTTTTAGATAGCACAAACTCATCCTCTGTGTCTATCAGGTTGGGTGTTTCTTTCCGTCATTTCAGGAGGACACACAATACTATTTTACATATGGAGAAACAACACTTCAGAGTACAAGGGGCCACCATGGCATGTGACACCCACATCTGCTACTCACTTGGAAGGCACTGCAGAGGCCAGGCTGAGGGGGCAAACTCCGGCAGCCCACATGTGTAGCTCCACCATGCTATGTTCATGAGGTTGTCATGAACTTCTAGAAGAATGGCTGCTTGGATTTTTCCTTACATACAGTCAGTATATGTGTGTACACGTGCATGAGCAAGTGTGTGGGTGTGTGTGTGTGTGGTGTGGATGGTTGATTGAGGATAACACTATGGTCTCAGAGTGCCCTTCTAAATTTCAAAAGTGAAAACGTAACTATCACTATGATAGTCTTAACAGAAGAAGTCCTAAAAAACTGACAATAAATGGTATTAACGCCATTATAATAGATGCTGAAAACCAGGCATGGAGACATACACTTGTAACTTCAGCAGTTAGGAGGCTGAGGCAGCAGGATCACCACAAATTGGAGGCCATCTTGACTATATAGTGAGTTCAAGACCAGTCTCAACTACATAATGAGACATTGTCTCAAAATCCCAAACAAATACCGCCACAAAAGAGAAGAGGCTGATGGGAGTACCCTATCTGCTTTGATCATTTCTGACACAGCAAAAAGACTGTCTTGGGAAGAGGCTGAATTTGTTATCAGCTTGATCCTGGATTTCAGAAATGTGAGAAATGCATATCTATTCTGCGCAATTGATCCAGTTTAAAGCATCTTGTTATGGCAGCCAGAGGGACTGACAGATGGCATAATGGAAAAGGGTTTGGAAAAGATGTGCTGGAAAGGGGTCTGAGGGAGGTTCTTCTGATAAACGGGTGTGAATGTGGGTCAGATTTGCATCCTGAGACATGAGGACAGATGGGTTAGAGGATGAGTGGTGCAGGCCAGGGAAGGCCATGGAGGAGCCTGCCGCAGTGATGTGGCTCCAGCCTCTTGTTTTGACCTGAATAGGGTAGACTTGGGCCAGTGGTCAAGACAAGGTGGAGCTACACATGTGGGCTGGCAGGGAATGTGAAAGGGCAGTGGCAGGAACTGACAAGGCATGATAGTGGGTAGAGAAGGATGTCCCGGGGTCCTCTGGCTATACACAGTGGTATTTTCAAGTATGTTGTTCAGGGCTTCCTGCTGGAAATGGATGCACAGAGTAGACTTGGGCCAGTGGTCAAGATAAGGATGCCTTTCTCTTATGATGCCCTTGCCTGCTTAGTGTTTCTGGCTAACCCAAGCCCCACCTTAATAAGACAGGTCAGGAGGATGGTAGCTCCTCAAAGCTGGAGGCTAGCCAGTGAGCCTAACTACAGACGTTAGAAGCTAAGAACGAAAGCTGGGCATGGTCACACACATCTGCCGTCCCAGAACTCAGGGAGGCAGAGGCAGGTGGACTGCAAGTTTGAACCTGTCTTCATTATCTTAGCAATTTGGTGAGACTATATCTCAAAATAAAAAATAAATAAATAAAAAGGGGCTGGGTGTGTCAGTTAGTGTGAAGATCCTAGATTCCATCCCTAGTACCAGAATTTTTTTTTTTTTCCTCGAATGACACTAACCATATATCACTATAAAATTTTATCATGATGGGAAAAGTTAAAATTTTACCAGTCTATTCTTTTATCAGTGTTAAACTTGCATGTTTCTAGCCTTATTGCAGCGTTGTTACTACAGACAAATGCCAGGTGCCCACCAAGGCAAGGTTCTGGCGGAGAAGAGGAAATGATTTAGGTTTTATACTCCTCTATTTTATTATGTGTAACTCCTTGGAGAATGCAGAAAAATATCTGTTTAAAATACTTCTTACTTAGTGGTATTTTCAAAATCTGATTAGTCAAGTCTTTTAAAAAATAGAATGAATCAATAGCAATTACTTGCTTCTAAATTGAATCAGAGCCCCCAAATAATGTAGTGTAAAAACATTACGACTCCAAGTGATAAACAGTACCTCTCTACTGCCATTGAAGGAAATAGTGAAGGGAAAATATTGAGGACAAAAAGGAAAGGAGAATTTCATTTTATCTTATTACTTTAACTGAATCCAAAGGTAGAGAGACTGGCCTTCTGTAGTATTTGAATGTTTAAAATCCGGCTACTGCTCAATGTAGGTAAAATTATTTTTAATTTTAAGAGACTATAATGTACCAATTAGGTTATGTGCTTATCTCTGCCAAGAGTCTGAAAAGAATCTTATTTTTGGCTCCCCACAGAAATGCCAGTCACCTTCCAGATAATGGCCTGGATTCTGACTTTTTATTGTAGTCAGAAGACCTTTGGTGCCCTAATGCACTAATAAAAGACAGTGAAATCAGAACCTTTAGAACACCCAAGCTCTTCCTACTTGTTAGCTTGGGACATTTCCAATCATACATATTTGAAAATGTGGATTGTACATGAAAATACAAACTTATATAGCATAGGATGTACAATTTTAATGCATTCAGATTTCTTAAGCTATAATGCATTGCAACATTTTAACTTGTTTCATTTATATTTGTGCTATATTTATAAATATAAAAATATAGTTATATTCTAATCATCTGCAAACTCAGTTAAGCTTTGAGTTGGTGAAATTTTTACTTCTGACAAATTTGTCAATTTATGTGATTTGACAAGTTAATGCACTAGTATAGAATAATGCCTTCTTTATGCGTTGGTCAGTCATTTTCTATAGACGCAATATATAATTATCCACTCTTCTTACTTTACTTTCATCCATTTTCCCACAATAATGAGACCCTGCTAGTCCAAGAAATATCCTAAAGGTCAAAACATTCTCAAGTTTGCACAAGAACATTTCAAAAATTCTGTCTTTCCAGAACATGCAATGTTCAGTTGTCTTAAACATATCCTTTGCAAAACATTTGTTTTTTCATGAGATACTGTTCCTAAAAAAAATTTGAATATGCATGCACTCAATTATGTCTATGTTTATATATTTCACAAAGCTAAATTTCTATGCTAGTGTCTTTTTTCCTGTATTTTTAGGGAAGGGTCTATAGAGTGTTCAGGGTCTCACTTCTAGATTGGACTCGTAGTGATCTGCCTCTTTGCAGCCTCCCAAGAGCTGGGATTACAGGCATGCACTACCATACCCAATCTCAAGTGCCTTTCGGTATACCCTAGGGGTGGGCTGGCTTCAAAGTTTCTAAAAAACCTACGGTGTGTTTCCATACTGCTGATGAAAGACAAGCATGTGAGATGATCTTTTATTTGAGATAAATGTGCAAATGATTTTCCGTGTTTCATAGAAACGTTTAATGACTACTTTGGAAGGATGATACTATTGATAAATTAATTTCTAAAACAAATTCACCTTTTCTCACTGACTTGGGGAGAAGACAGGAGATTCTTACATGATCAAACTATAGAGGGAAAAAGTTATAGAGATGTTCAGAGACTTTCTTGCAGGCAATGGCATTGATTTATTAATTTATAACATAAATTTGCTCCTAGTGTATTTTAGCCCTAAATTGGGTGCTGTGCCAATTTCTAAATTAATAATAACTCAAGGAAAAAGTAAATCCACAACAGGAAAGGAAAAAAAGTCTTTCACCAAGCTGTCAATGTAAATTGGTATGTACCATTAATTATGATGTTGAAAAATCACTGCTAATTCAAGTGATTATCCTTTCTGCTTTACTGAGACTTAGGAGCTTAGATACTGCTTGTTGTAGTCATCTTTATAGCCAAGCAAGGCTGATGTTCCTTTTGCTAAATGACACCTTCTTGGGAGGGAGGCTGGCATAATTAGGGCAAAGCTTTCTGCTTGGGACATACATAGAACCTTAAGGATGTAGGTGACTTTATGGTGGACCTTGACAGCTAGACAGTGAGGTTTCAGGTAATATAGTGAGAAGGAGCCAGGAAGCCTCAGGGCAGATGGTAGCAGAGCTGGTCTTGTGGAATTTTGTCTGCCATGGGTGTAGAGGTGAGTTAGAGGAAGAAATGCTAAAGTTAGGGAGATGTATGTTAAGCAAAAATAATTCTCTTGTTAGGAAATGTATTACATTGGTCCCTACAACCACTTCTCGTGAAGTCATGTGTCCACTCTGAAACCCAATAGCATCATTTATTGATGTTCATTCATTCTGCATGAGCCAAGACAGTGAAGTGGTTGGTTGCCGTTTAGAACTGACACCCCCTACCCCACATTCTCTGTGTGAAATGATTGGATGGCGGTGCTATGGTCATCAGTGACTCACTCACTGAGGAGTGTAGTAGCTCAGTGTGCTGCTAGGGGATGGGGCCTGGTTGGAAGTGATCACCGTGAGCTTCTGGAAGGGTCTAGTTCCCTCCAGCCTTCTCTCTTTCTCTGGCTGCCCTGAGCTGTACCCTTTCCTTCTGTGATGCCTTTGTGCCCGGTTGTTTCTGCCTTAGGATGGTTGACTATGGACTGAATCTGAGCCGAAGTAAACCTCTCCTCCTTTAAATTGTCACTGTTGGATATTTTGTCACAGCAATGGGAAAGCAACTAAGACAGTGTTGTTTCTGAATGCAGAGATGCTACAAGTCTCTGAAGGGAAGACGGGGGCTTTGCATCTTCCCACTGGCAGTCCCTGGAATGTAGTAGTCTTACAAAATGTTTATTAGGCAAATAAATGACAATGAAATCAGAAGCAAAACATATTAGAGAATATAGTTTTCTTTGCCCTGCAAGTGAATATGGTAAAAACCTCAGATTATATATATGTTTTTCTCTGAGTACTGGACCCCTAAAATAACAGATTATTCCATTTTCTTTTATACCTGCCGTCCTGAATGAATCAATACCTACTAGGAGTGATAAAGTGTACAAAAGAGTTTCCCTATGGAAGTATTCTCCCATACTCCTATAGAGAACACAGACTTGTGGACTAAAAGTTATGCATATATTCCCTCAGCTGGCAAACATGAATTTCTTCATGTGACACAAAATACACAAGTATGGACTCAAACTGAACAGACCCCGCCATATCTATCAAAATGATTCATTTTCAAAGGTAGAAGAAAGAGTGGTCAGATAGCTCAGGGATTAAAGCACCTCCTTAGGCAGGTGCAAGAGCCAGAGATTTGATCCTCAGCCTGCTGTGCCAGCCCTGCCCCCAGGGTGCACAGAGACTGCAATTGAGACTGGGTGTGGTGGTGGTGGCATGCACCTGTAATCCTAGTGCTTAGGAGACTGAAAAACAGGAGGATCACTACGAGTCCAATTTGTGTAGTGAGATCCTGTAGACTTTGCACTAAATACATCAAAAGAAAAAAAATGGAAGAAAGTCTTGAAAAATATTTCAGTAAAAAACAGGACACCAAATTTATACATACAAATTGTGGGTAGATCAGTTAGGTTTGTATTAAATACCATTATTGTCTCCCCCTGCAGTACAGTGGTGAGAGTCAAGAGGAATTATGTAAAGTTACCAATGTGCTGGGGCCCTGGGCAAGGAGCCTCGGAAGGAAGCGCCAAGCAAGAGCCAAACTGAAAGACGGCATACATGTTGAGAAGACCTGGACTCAACTATGGCAAAACTGGGACCACTTGGTGGAGCCATGGAGTGAGACCCGGGAGCCCTAAGTCCAGTGGCTTAGGAAGATGAACCTAAGTTTTCTTTGGTAGTAAGGACTGGTCCTCTAGACTGGTTTGGATGGCTGCTGTTCAACTTTTTTTGAGCTCACTACTCATCCCAAAAAATCTTTTAAAAGCTATCTTTAAATCTACCTCTCTGTTTTACATGATACATTTTAAGTGGAAATCATCCATCAGAACAAAGAACACAGAAATTGAATCCCACTTCTGCTTTTCCCGTTGAACAACAAAAATGGCAAAAGTACTCACGCTCCACAAAGTAAGAGCTGGCATCAATTTTCCAGATGATCTGTCCCCGATGGGACCCATTGACTCCACGGTTCTTATAGTCCAGAAAGTTTTCAGACAAGACTTCATCTACATCCACAAAAGAAGAAAGCAATGCAGAGAAGTGCATCAGTCAACAATGTACTTAGAAAAGAAGAAGAAAAGAGCAAAGGATACAAATGCTATTTCTAGTTTAACAGAGGAAAAAGGCACCTGGAATCAGAGTGAGGGAGCTGGAGTATCAGAAGACACCAGTAGTACCAAACCTTCCTCCCACCTGACCCTGCTGGCCATTGGTAATCCAAGTGGATCTCGAGCACCTTCAAAACCAGAGCTAATCACTATATTGACAGTTCATTTCACTTTTTAGTACTTCTTCATGTGGAAAGTTTCAGTATGAACATGTTCCTCCTAAAGTTTCCCCATTTAAGACTGAAGGTGGTACATCAAGAAAATCCCATCAACTTAAGTTGTTAGCCCTCTAGAAAGGAAGCTCAATGATATTATTTCCTATAAATTAGAGAAAAAGGGCCACAAGAATATCCAATATTTTGGCCCTAGTCGTTCAAGATTAGTGAGAACACAGGATGTAAGAGAACCTGTACTGTAACATTCTGTAACTCAGTGGTATCCCAAATTTTCTGTTCAAGGAGATTGTGGGACCACAGGGTAAAGTGACTGACAATGCCTAAGGAGAGTCACCTAGAGAGAAAACGTTCTCTTGGGCTTTCACAGAGGGCAAACTGGTTAAGCAATGGCCGTGACTCATCCAGAAGGCTGACACTGTCAAAAAGTCTACAAAAAGCTGTATATGGTTTCAGGGTAAATCCTGAGAGGACTTGACTGATCTTGTCAGATATAAAAATTACATTTTTGTTAGAAATGTTTGCTTTACCTTGGTCTTAACTATCCAGCAGAAAAATCTAACCATGAGGTATAAAAAGTAAAGCCATATTACTATACTGAGCTATAGAAGGCTCAAATCAACAGCTTGGGACATTGCCAGTTGTGCTGATAATCCACTATTGGACTATACCTACAGCTACATTCACTTAGTTCATTGAGAAGAAAGACTTGTACTAATAGTGTTTAGACAAGATATCAAGTCTACATCTTGTACTCTGAACAGATACTCTGAAGACAATAATAAACAATGTATTAATTATTGGAACTGTCCTACTAACCTGTTGTGAAACTGTCTCATTGCTATTTCTTTTCATAAAATTAAAAAAAAAATAAATAAGTGAAGAGAAAATCCCATCGCTCTTTCCATCTGCGGTCCTGTTTTTATGGACTCTACTCTGTCTCATCTGTTCTCCAGGCAGCACAAGAAACTCATTCATTCACTCCTTCATAAACTCAGTCACTTGTTTATTTCAGATATTAGGGAAGGTGCTGGGACTGTGTTCTAGGTGAAATCAATATGGTATCTTATGAACTAAATTGTACAAATAGTTAAGAAAAAAGTATCATTATTCCTTGTGATAAGAGTTAGGAAGTAAAAATAAACAGGATTCTGTGACAGACAAGGACAGGAAGGAAGTCAGCAGGGAGGTCAGAAAGTGCTGAAGGGTGAGAAGAGAGGATGAAGGTGAGTGTTGGAGTATTGTAGGCAGCTTAATTAGATAAAAATATTATAGGTAATCAGATAGGGCCAGGCCCTTGAGAAGACAATATGAAAGTCAAGGTGACTTTGCAACTGTGGAAGAGACAGACACTCCCACTTTGGGCCACACCTCAAAACAGAAGCAAACAAAATTAAATGCAGCCACATATGCCCTTGGGGATGGACATCAGGGACTGGTATTTTAAATGGGTACTGTGCATTGTGACTCGCTTGCATTGTGACTCGCTTGCTCCTTTGGTACTGGATTTAATCAGTTTTACCTGAGCAGTTGTGCTTGTAATCTCATTCACTGGCTATAGTTTTGTCTCACCTCATGCCCACCTAAGTGAGCTCCCATGTTCTTCGTCTTACGCCCACCTCACTGCATGCTTTTATGTATGTATGTATGTATGTATGTATGCATTTATTCATTTGGAAAAGAAAGTTTGTTAATCTCTGATTTAGAGGGAGTAGAAATTCAGTGACTTTCTTTCTTATGACAGTCTGCATAGTTGATCACACACACAGACACACACACACACACACACACACACACAAGAGACAATGTAATAGGTCACAAAAACCAATGAATGTCTGCTTTTCTTTCTCTAAAATTGTATTTTGATTTTTGAATTTATAGAATTTGTCACCTATTTTATATAACAAATTTTATTCATTTTATATTTTAGTTATGCTATTCTCTTAGATTTCTTACAACAAATATTTATGAGAAAGTGGGAGAAAATCTTGAAGACATCGGGGTAGGCAAAGAATTCATGAACTAAAATCAAAATGCGTGTTTAACACTTGAAAGAATCAACAACTGGGACCTCCTCTGACTGAGAAGTTTTTGTACGTCAAAAGAAAGTACCAACAGAGTGAAAAGATAACCCACAAATTTTGAAAAAATTTTAACTAATAAGTATTTAGACAAAGGTCTTCTCTCTAGAATTTATAAAGAGCTAAATAAATTAGGGTCCTCAAATTCAAAGACCCAATCCAGAAGTGGACATTTGAGATGATTAAGAAATCCAAGAAGCCTATAAATATATGAAGAAATGCTCCACATCACTAACCATTCATGAAATGCAAATTAAAACAACGCTTAGATACCATCTCACTGCATGGTTTTACACTATAAAATTCCCAGGAAAAGATAACTTCCCAAAGACAACCTGCTCTGATTCCCCTTCTCTTGTCGCTATCTAGGACAGGAGCATTTTTTCACCAGTAAATATGTTCGTCTTTTAATCTCCATTTGTTCCTAAGATTCATCCTTCAGTTTTAAAGAACATGAACTTGTCCCAGGTGTCTTTCAGGTCTGCAGTTTCATTTTCTGTATATCAGGAGGACTGTGTAGGTAGCCCTGCTGCCTGGATGCCCCTTGAGCTTGGTGAGTGATGGCTTTGCCCCGTATGTCTCTTCTCATCAATTTGCAACCTTGATTTCCATCTCAAAGCTGCTCCACAGAGGATTCTGTGTATTCTTGGAAAGGATAGATCCTAGAAGCCTGAGTCATCTTCACCTCTTTGATTTCAGACCCTACTGTTTTAGTGAAGATGAAGACAGAGATGCAAATTGTATCTTGATCTGCTATGGGCCCTTCTGGGTTCCACTTCCTAGGAAAGTCATCAGCTGAGATATCTGGATCTAAGGCAGTGGGAAAAACTTTTGAGAGTTCATACACAACACAAGGGGTAGAGGGACAATTTTATCAGGGATTTCTGAGGGCAACCCAGAACCCTAGCTGCCCAGGCAGGGGCAGGGAAATAGGTCATGACTACCACATTACCTCCTAAGATAACCTGGCCTCTGCATTCTGCCTCCAGCTAGACTGAGAAGCCAGGCAGTGAGGAAGTTCAGAAAGAGCTGCAAGCCAAATCTATGCTCCTCATCAGCAAAGAGAGGCACGATCATAACTTCAGCCTTACAGGGGAGGAGTAAATCAGACATCTGGTGAATGTACTTGTAACTGGCTGCGTGGATGGCACAGTTTTGGATGCCCTTTCTTTGTAAAGATGACTGGACAAGCAGTATCATCTCTGTCTCATTACAGCAAGGCCTGTTTGCATCCTTGGAAAGTCACTTGTTTATGAATTTTGGCGTCTCCATATGCACAGTGCATGCTCATAGCCTTGTCTGGCTTCTAAGCCTTCTAAGACAATTGCATAGCACATCTTTTACAGTAATTGCCTCATTTCTGCAAGAAGCACTATATTTTTTAGTGCCCTAGGTCTTCAGAACAGACATAAAGTTTCATTCCCAGGTAAAAATTTCTCTTTTTATTGCAATTCTCCAAGAGGTAATATTTACCTAAATTTATCTATTCCTATCACCTCAGTATTCACTTTAATAACTGCAGTCAGGTATTCACATACTGTGACACGCAGAAGGGAGGTATTGTTTTGTGTATGGGATAAGTTGTACTGTGTACTTAGCTCCATTGTGTGCACTGTGCTGGGGATACACTGGCCAACAATACAGAACCTGAACTCTTAGGGAGTCTCTCATATACCTGAGGATTTATTCAAGAACAGGCCATTTCGTTAGGATAGAGTATAAAAATGGGGCCAGTGAGACAGCTCAGTGGACTAAACACCTGCTTTGGCAAGTGTAGGGATCTGGGTTCAATCCCCAATGGGCATGGCACTCCAGCCCTGACCCCCGGGTGTGATGAGCCATTGACTGAGTCCAGGTGAGGTGATGCATACCTGTAATCCCAACACAGGGGAGGCTGAAAACAGGAAGATCACTATGAGTTCAAGCTGCATAGTGAAGGCCCTGTATCAGATACATAAATGAAAAATACATAAATAAATATTAAAAAATAGTATAAAAATGAGGTAAGTATGAAGGAACCACAGGAATATGAACAAGAAAACAATGAGATGAATAAATAGAACCAGTAAAAACAAAGCATAAAAATCCAGCTAATGAAAATGGCAACATGAAACATTTCTAAAGAGAAAAAGACACTTTTTTTCTGTATACACTTAGGGTGCAATTTAATGGCTTGGCTATTAGTCCATAAATACTCGTCTCCCTGATACTAATAATAACATTTAATAATAAATATCACACAGGAAAATAGAACTGTCTGTATTCTTGTCTGGACCAGCTCTCCTGAGAAGTCAATCTCTTTCATAAGGTATCTATCAGCTCTGTTTAGGTGAGTTACTAGTTTCTTTGCCTAGGAAGCCCAATGGATTAGACATGTCAGCTGCAGCAAAAATAGAATGTGTCTACAAATTTGGGGGCAGAAGTAAAATTAGTGAAGGGAATTCAGCACTGGAAAGATGGACTATGGATTGGGCTCTGGAAATGGCACCTATGATAACCCTACCTAACTGGCGCCCAGTAAGGCATCTGCCTGTGCCTCACTCCAAAAGGCTGTGCTGAGACCTGTGGAGCACAGAAGCTGCTGTCCTCTTCCCACAGCTTCTTCTCCTCCCTCAAAGATACACTGAGAGGAGGCCAGCTAGCAAGACAGGAGTAGGTTAGAGCCACAGCTACACTACTGACTGCTGGTACCCCAGAACCTAGTGAAGGGAGTAGGCGGGGAAAAGCTCCACTGCTTACAGGTTTATTTGGTCAGACAAATCCCTGCATTTCTCCTCCCAATCTTATGCAGGTGCAGCTAAGTGAAGAAGCCAAATTTGTATGTGGAGCGTGGTCTCACAGGAGTTGGGGAAGACTAAGTCCCAGGGAACCAGATTCTGTATTGGACCAAGGCACTTGGGGAGAGCAGAAGACGGGAGTCCATTCTGGAACCCAAACCACTCTTTTTTTTTTTTTTGTCTTTTTTGAGACAGGGTCTCCCTGTGTGGTTCAGGCTGGCCTTGAGCTCACTTTTGTAGCCCAGGCTGGTCTTGAACTCATACTGATCCTCCTGCCTCAGCCTCCCGAGTGCTGGGATTACAGGCGTGCGCCACCACGCCTGGCTCCCAAACCACTCTTGCTGTCCACAGGATGGGGAATGGTATTTGATGAGCACTTTACCTGGACACCTGGCTCAGTGCTGCCAGGGGGGAGGAATCTCTTTGTGGAAGCCACTGGTACACCCCCTTGTGAATTACCAGTGATCTGGGAAACTTCTTTGATTCCCTTTTCTCTTAGTTTCACTACAAAGTGAGGGTAATATTAGCACTTCCCTTAAAATTTTGTAGTGAGGATTAAATGAACAATTACTGGCAGCAATCTCAGAATAGTGTCAGATGTCTTAATAAGCAGCTATTTCTGTTTAGTGTGTGTCTGCTAAAAATAGGCCCTCCTATTTTAAATCCCCATGAAACTTAATGAACAAAGGCATTAATAATAACTCAAGACATTAGCTTATGCCAGTGCCATATAAATTTAGCCATTTCATGCTTTGCATAGCACACAAGGAGATGCATTAAATCCCTCCAAATAAGATTACATGTGCTGGGTGATGCTTATTTCTTCTGGTGTGTAGAATTCCATCTCTTGCTCCATAGTTTATAATAGAGAAAATATCTTTCCAGAGCATTAAAATTTTAATCAGAAAATTCTAGTGAAGCTTCCACAAAAAGAAAAAAAAAGAGAAAAGAAATGAAAAGTGTGTTTTCTCTTGATTAGTCTTCAAAATGAAAACTATAGCAATGGTTTCCACACCTGAAATGTACACGGAGGAGACAATAAAAATAGTATTGTTATTAAAAGTAGAATGGGAAAGGGAGCCATTTTCCTTGATAATCACTTATCAACAAGAATCAAGCCAGTAACCAGATCTCCTGAGCTCACCAGAAAAAATACAACATGGCTTTCACTTCTCACAGTATCTCATGATTTCCACGCTTTCTGCTAATGAAAGCTTGGGAGAATCTCTAAGCAATCATCCCCTATGCATTTTTACTCAAATAATTTAACCACACAAAGGGAGAGAATCCGCTCACCTTTCATACAGCTGAACCAGTGATGTAGAAATCCTGCTGTTACACACTAGGTAGGGACGCTATGAGGCAAGTGGCCAGGAGGGTCCTGGAAAGGCCCCTTTCTCCCTTCTGTGGTTTTTCCTTCATGTAACTTCTTTGAACACAAGGATTCTGTTTCTGCCTTAATTAAGAAATATGGTATCAGCCCTTGTGGATGCTGATAGTGTGCCTACGGTAGAGGAACATTTTCAGTTATTCAAGAGTTGGTGTCCTTAAGGAAGCACTGGAGAAGAAGGAGGAGAAGGAGGAAAAACAGGAAGGGGAGAAGGAGGAGGAGGGGGAGGGGGGAGAGTGGCTACTGCGCTCTTGTCTCACTCTGGTGTGCGAATTCTGGTGAGAAGTGGATTGGGAAGGTGATTTCACTGAGGAGACTTTCAAGAAGAGAATAAGAACAGAGGAGGCAGAAAACATAGAAGAAGGATGATGGAATTTAGAGGATGAAAAGTACTCATAAAAAAGAAGAGCCATGAAAATCAAAGGAATATGAAAGCATCCTGGATGAGCTACTTAGACTCTTAGATGGAGAAGAAATATTGCTAAGGTTAAGAAATCAACAGTGGAAAATAAATGAGAATTGTTTAGGACTTCTCAATGTTGGCACCACTGATATATTTTTGGGTGGATTGCTCCTTCTATGAAATTTGTAACAAGGAAATGGTTAAAAGAAACTCCAACTTGCTAAATTATCCAGGCTGGGCTTGAATTTATGATCCTCCTGTTTCAGTTTCCCCCAGTGATAGGATCACCACCTTGCCAACCTGGACAACTGCTTTGATGACGGGGCTATTCTATGCTTTGTAGGATGATGAGTAGCATTGCTAGGCTCTCCTCAGTTGATGTCAGTATCTCAGCCTAGAATCCAAAACCAAATATGTCTTTGAACATTACCAAATATTCCCAGAGGAGTAAAATTCAAACTTGGCAGAGAATTACTGATCTATAGTTAAAAGTAACCACCGTAAGAATAATAAGGCAAAGTAAAATCTGTGAATGGATAGGATGCTCTTCCTAACAGGCAGACAAGAATGAAAAGCAAGGGGACCAAGTAAACACAATAAATAAAGGAGATGAAGAGAAGTGGCAAAAAGAAGTCGTAACACAACGGTGTAAATATGTTATCCTAACTAATCAAAAATCAGATAATGTCCTATCAGAATGAAAAGATACACACAAAAATCTATACTTTAAAAAGGACCCAGAATGGGGATATCCAGAATGTAGGAAGGAAAAAGGACCAAGCAAATGGAAAGCAGAAGAAACCTGAGACATCAGCATTCTTCTTCATAGTCAAAAGGGTAGAGTTTAAATCAAATAGTAGGAATAGGACCTGGGTAAGTCTTCAATAATAAGCAGTCATGAGCCAAAGAGGATAAAAGATATAAGCATTATGAACACTTACACATGCAAAACACAACACCAACCTTTACAAAGAATACACTTTGTAAAAGTGGAGATAGATACGACGATTTGAATATGATTTGCTTCCACCAAAATTCAAACTACAGTTTAATCCTCATCGTGAAGTGTGAAGAGGTGGAAACATAATCTGATGATGGTGCTTAGACCTGGCATCTTTGGGAGACAATTAGGACCAGACAAGATCATGAGTCTGGGACTCTTATGGTTGAATATCAGCAGCTTTAATCAATTGACAAGAAAAAGCATTCCCTGCTGACAACTAAGGATTTCTGGACTGCAGGTTGTTCTTATTGTAACACTTTCCTGATCAGACATGTGATTGTTTGACTGTTCAATGATTGTATTTACAATTTCCAGGGTTTGTTATTGTAATAGGGTCAATCTCCATCAGAAACTTTTAAAAAATACAGTGCTATTTCTCATTCTGGAACTGTTGAAAGAAAATATATAGAATGAGTCTATTTCACATCAGCTTTATTTTTTTAAACATACTTCTTATTTTGTTGGGATCATGAAGGGTTTTTTTATTTACTTATTTTATTTTATTTATTTATTTATTGATTTATTTATTTTTGGCGGGATCAGGGTTCAAACTCATGGCCTTGCACTTGCCAGGCAGGCACTTGTGCCACGGAGCTATCTCCCCAGCCCCATGAAAGATTTTATTTAGATCCTAAATGCATTTGTTATACATTTACAACAGTAAATAACTTGAAGTCAGTAAATATTATTGGCCACTGTACTGATAATTGCATGTTACCCTTTCAACCATTTCACAGGTTCCCAATTACTTTGTACAAAAACAAAAACAAAAAGAAACAAACAAAACACAGAACTAGAGTGCTTCTTTGAAAACTAAGAATAGAGACCAAATGATACCCACTGCAAGTGTTTCAGTCTAAAATTGCCCTCCCGAAGGCTTTGTTCCCTGAGTGGTGCTGTGGGGAAGTGAAGAGGTGGAGACTAGAGTAGAGGCCTTCCAGTCACTGGGGCTGTGTTCTCGAAGATGATGGTGGGAGCCTGGACTTTTTTTCCTTTTTTACTTTGTAGCCATGATGTGAACTTTTGTTTCAGTTTATATCTAGACATTCCCCAGCTGCATGTGGTCAGAGCTGGGGCTTTGGGAGGTGATTTCCTCATGGAGGCATGACTTCTAACAGTGGATTAGTCCACAGATACGTTTACAACCTACTTGCTATGAGGAGTTAGAATATTGTCAGAAGAGGAGGGTTAGTGGGGTGTGGCCTGGAAAGGCTTGTCTCTTCCTGATATTGTCCCCTTCATCTAGCACTGCTTCCTGCCTGCCAGAGGCTGTTCCTCCCCATTGACCCCTCTGCCACACTGCCTTAGAGCTAGCTGTCTGTGATGGAACCTCTATTACCTGGGAACTAAAATAAACCTTTCTTCCTTTAAATTGTGGCCATCTCTGTGTCCTGCATCATGTCCCATCTAGGAGAAAGTAACTAACCCAGGCCTGTTGTGCTAAGCACTGCTCTCCATCATGTGTGCTTCCCCACCTCAGGGCTGATGGGGCACAGGCAGAGACTCCAGAACCAGGAACCGGAATAAATCCTCTCTCTTTATGAACTGGTCATCTCCAATATTTTATTATCATAAGGGAAAGCTGTCACACACACACACACACACACACACACACACACACACACTTGCTTGCACGTGCCTGTGCCCTTCCTGTATCTCTCTATGTAATGCCCTGTATTCCCTCAGGACCCCACCAGGCCAGGTTCCTTGACCTCAGACCTGAACCATGAGCCAAAATAAACCTTTTTTCTTTACATCTTACTCAGGGTTTGGTATGGTGTTATTAGCATGAGAAAATAGAGTAATACAGTCCATAAAGGTTAGTTAAGAGTATTTTGCTAGAAATTTTAAAACACTTCATTTAAAAACGCAAAATCAAATGATGAAAATATGAAGATTATATACAGATTAGTGGTATAGCTTAGTGGTAGAGTGCCTGCTGGGCATGTGCAGAGCCCTGGGTTCCATTCCCAGCATTGAAAAACACAATGAATAAGATTAAACTAGATATAATATTTATCTCATATATATATGAGGGAGAGAGAGAGAGAGGGAGGAGGGGGAAAGTTGGAGGAAGAAGAGAAAAACGAGACTGAGAGAGAGAAGCAATCCTTGCTTTGCTCAGTGCTCTGTTAACTGAAGCCTGTGCCTATCCTGTCAGTGCAGGTTCTGTGAGACTTCTTGTCACTGTTATCTCCGTGGTCATGACCTATGGGAAGGAGGACACAGTTTCGGTATGTACAGGTTTCAGTTAATACAATACCATATACATATGAACACACAGATCATAGAAATGAAATTTTAAAAGCCCGAAAGAATCAATTTGAAGTGCACTACATACAGTTGCTAACATCACCCAGGCAGAAGGTCGGGAAGAGAATAGAGACACCCAGGCAGCAATAGGTGGACATATGTCAGCAACATGACTGGCTTAATTTTTTAAATTTTAATTTTTTCTAAGTTAGCATTTCTTGGGGCCCAGTGGGATGGCTCAGTGGTCTAAAGCGCCTGCTTGGGAAAGCTTGGGCGGCTTCAGGGACCACGGTTCAATACCCGGCACCACATGCTGTGCCATCCCTACCCTCGGGGCGGGCTGAGCTGACCATAAAAATGAGTGAATAAACAAATAAAGGTTCTGAAACAACAATAAATAAATAAATAAATTTTAAAAAATAAGTTAGCATTTCTTAATGTGTGGAATTTTGAATGTGCAACTGTAGTCTAGTTTCATTATGTTTTAAGTTACAGGCTAACTTTTAGTACAGTATGGGATTAAATGGTATGAATGTGATTTATTTAAGCTGTAACTTGGTAAGCCAAGAAATCTTTGCAAATTCTGAATGTATTATGTCTATTTTACTGATTTAGTTGTATTCTTATTATTTTAATTGCATATTTAATTCATATGCAAGCAATATTTTTTTTAAAAAATTAAAATGTTATGTGCTTTTTTGTTGGTTCAGGGTCTCGGTATGGAGTTTGGACTTATAGTGATCCTCCTGCATTAGCCTTCTCAGCACAGGGATTACAGGCATATGCCACTAGGCCTTGTTTGGGGGCTGGCACAGCATGTGATACCCGGGACTGAACTCATGACCTTGCACTTGCCAGGCAGGCACTCAGACTGCTGAGCTATCTCTTCAGGCCCACATTTAAGCAATTTAAATAGGCAGTTTTTTTTTTAAGTATTTCTTTGAAGACAACAATCACTGTCAAGTTTTTATCATCTTGTCTTTTGAAATTCAGTATCATTTCTAATATATTTTGTCTATTAATCTTTTGTTCTCTTTAAAATGAAAGTACTGATAGTTCTAAGAATGAGTTTTAAAAGATTTTTTTAAAACACTGAAATGTTCATTGAAGAGATCAAATATTTATATACAGTACATGCATTCTCATTAATATAGCATTCTAATGAATAGTCATTTCAATGGTACCCATCAAATAACACAGCCTAATCCAGTTATATAGTCATGTTCCCTTACTGTCATTCAAGGTGTTGCTGAGTCTTTCATTAACCCTAGATACTATGGGACTAACAAACAATTACATTTTTATATGACAAAATCACATAGCTGCTAGTGAATGAATAAATGCAAAACCACCTGCTGGAATTACTGATTTCTAAGTAATGTGCTTCTGTGTACCCATGTCTGACCAAGTGATAAGGACCTGTACAATTACTGACATTCTTGCTCTTAAAAAATCATTCTCTTGGCCCCTGTTGGTTTGGTCAGGAGCCTTTGTCTGTAATGTACCATGGGAATAATTGAATATTCATCTATGGGTCAAGGCAGGGCAGAATGAAGTGTGGCAATTAGGGTAATTGGCCACCACGCGTGCAGGGAATAAAGCTTCTTGACAAGATAAACAAACAAAAAAAAAAAGTGATATACAGTATTGATTTCCAGGCAGTAAATACCCATTATCTCATCATTCCCTTTCACTAACCCTGAAAAATGAATTATGTTTCCTCAGTTTTGCATATAAGGAGCCTGAAACTTAAAACAAAGTGCCTGGATGAAATCTTATGCCTGGCCCAAAGCAGAGCATGTCTGTTACCCAGGCTGTTCCCCTTTCTGTGCCACTAGGAGAGAATCATTTCTTGCTTTCATCTAGCTCATCCCAAGCCACTTTGCAAAGAGGGTAATCAAAGACATTCACGGTAATTTATTGTACCATAGATAGCTTCCTACTGGAAGGACACCAGTAGTGACTTGGAGACAGTGCTATTGAGACACGTATCAATCACTTTGTATTCAGACATATTCACCTCCTACAGCAAGAGAATCATATTTCCACGTTTGCCTGGAGAACTGCAGAGGTCAGACAACACCAAAGGTGTCACAAAGCTGGCCTCACTTGGGTGTTCTTATGACCGCTGATATGGAATGGTCCACACCGGAGACCACACCACAGTACTAACATGTCCATGCCCAGGGTGGGTTCTGCTGCCAGCCGTGACAGCTGGATGGTCATGGGAGCTACTGAACTGGCATCTCATTTGTAAATGACATAGTAGATGAAAACACTACCTCTAAATTTCTAGGTCTAGATTATGGCTTGAGGCTCAACCTCAACCTTGAGGTGCCAACCTGCAAGAGAAGTTACTAAGGACTTGCAAATTATGAACTTTGAAGAAGCACAGCCAGTTTTGGATTAGAAAGCTGTATTTGAAAATTACACCACTGAAAGTGTTAGCATTTTGCATTAGATAACTTCACAGTTATATATGTGTGGCTACTATGAGAATAACCAACTGTCAGCCTAAGATTCCAAGACGATGACTTGCAGTTACTTTGGCTCAGCCCAAGCTTCATGTTGACACCAGGTTTTAGTCACTCGGGGAGTTCCATGACACTTGATGTGTCTCACAGCCCTTCCTTCTGGCAACACCCCCGCCACACCACTCTGGTCCTCAGTGGTGTGAGCGCCTACTGTCCTTCCACTTCACCACCTGTTCTGTTTTCTTTTGGAGCATCTCCCCTGCCTCCTTCTCTGATGAGACCTTCTGGAGCACTGTCTAGCCCCAACCCACAAGTAACTTAATTGATCCTTGCAGTGCTAGTCACCCCAGTCTACTTCCCCAGCTAGGATCTATAACTGGGCTCAGACCCACCCACACAGGAGAGTTTTCAGGCCCTTCATACCCTGTAAGTCTCCAACTACCATCACCTCTTCCCACTGTCCCTGACACGAGGAACGGCACCACCAACAGTCAGCACCTGCGGAAGTTTCCTCCTGTGAAGAGGTGATTTAAAATTAGACCTCTGTCGATAGGCAAAAAGCTCAAGTGCAAATCAAGTCACATCCCTGATCACAGACAGTGTGCCTTGGAGAAGGACTGGGGCCAAACCAAAGGCTGTGGGCCATACGAAAGGGGCACCAGGCCCTTAACTCCAGCAGGTGGCAGCCCGTTCATATTTTAGGCTCAGCCTGACCATTTGGAGGTTCTGTGAAGGGCACTAGAAAGATGGATATTAATATGAAATCTCTACGTTTTTAAATGTTGATTATTAATTAAATTTAAAACCATCTGGACTGAACAAAATATTTTTGCTAGCCTGTTTTCTCTTCTCCTGTCCTAGATTGATGCTATCTACTTTTATTCAAGAACTATTTAAAAATCATGATGTTTCACTGTTTTCAAATTTCAGTGGAGTAGTAAGTACGACTTGTGTAAAAATTTGACAAGTTACACTTCTTTTATCTTCAATTGCACATGTTCTATAAATATGTTGAGTATGTCAGGTCCGACAAGATGGCTGAGCAGTCTAAAGAGCTTGCTTAGGCAAGCTTAGGCAACCGCAGGGACCATGATTCAATCCCTGGCACCACATGCTGTGCCAGCCCCACCCCCAGGGCAGGCTGAGCCAGACATTATAAAAAGAAGGAAAGAAAGAAAGAAAGAAAGAAAGAAAGAAAGAAAGAAAGAAAGAAAGAAAGAAAGAAAGAAAGAAACTACACTGACCACAGAGATTTCAAGAGAACCCAAACTACTTTTCTGACAGTTGAATGGGATTGCCTTTAAACTGTCAGAAAAGTGGCCAAGGTTGCAAAGCCGCACACAGTAACTCTTTCTTCCTATGATGCTCAATGATGCCATCTCTGGCGCTCTGTGTCACCTTGTGTAAATGGCACAAGGTGAAAACAGAGGCGGAACCCTTGACCCCTCTTGGCGCTGGTGTTGGGTCTATTGACTCTTGTGCTTCCCCCAAATTCACACCTTGGGTTATATAATACATGTCAATTTTTATCATACCTGATTCTACTATATAAATAGGGGAGATGCATTTTTCATATAATTTATTTTCACAGTTTCAAGTTTGTAAGATTTATTTGCAAAACCAATGAGAATAGAGAAATTTTAATAAGGAGTCGACTCAGTGTATACTTGATTTTCACATTTTGAATATAGATTTGAGAAAATTCACATCGAAATATCTCTCCTTATGAACTTTTAATTTGGAAACTTTCGTAGTGCTGAATGAAGCTCTATATGAGGAAGATCAAGTCAACTTTTGTAGCATCATGACTCTACAGATCACCTTTGTCTTTTGAAAGCAAAGCAATATGAATGTTAGAGGACTAGGTGAAATGATTTGTGTCAAAAACAGTGAAGTCACCTGAATACTGGTTGGGAATACGGTGTTACTTTGGGCCTATATGAGTGGGCTTTTAATATTCACTAATTCACAGATACAAGAGCTTTTTTAGTTGCAAATGTGATGGCACTTGTGTTTAACCATAGGTCAATCTTATCTCATGATTCCCTTCCATCAAGTAAAGATGGTAAGATAGCCCTGATTGTTGGGTTTGCAACAAACAAACAAACAAGCAAACAAACAGCAAAGGACTGGTAGACTTCAGTGTACACAACTCAGTTTAATGTGTAGTGTAATTGTATTGCAGAGTTTACAAATTACCATATTAAAGTGTATATAGAAATGAAATATGGCTAATATACTTATGGGATGCCCATACCTGGCATGAGACTGTTATCTGTGCAGCATGGTGCCAATGGCCCTGGCTAAATCAGTGGCTGTAGGAGCAGGAATGGAGGGGACAGGGTACTCACCGATGAGGTACATGCCAATCCAGTCCCCTGCGTCCACCTCCTCCTTGATGTCCCAATGGATCACCAGGTCCTGTGAGTGCCCTATGGAATAGTAGGAGCTGCTGACCATGAGTGTGGAGCGGCTGTCCGAGGTGACCAGGTCGGTGTCACTGGTGGAGCGGGGAATGGTGACACCATCGTGAGGACCACCCCTGATGTCCATGTTGTGGAACTGGTCAGGGTTGTAGCTGTAGCGGAGTGGCTCCTTGCACCGGCGCCGGCTCTGGGAATTTCGAGATGGAGACGCCATGGCAGCCAGGCCTAAAAACCTGTTTTGGTACAGATTCTGTGGGGACAAATAAATAGTGAACAGGGTCAAGCATGCTGGTAACTTTATCTGTCTTCACATGAAATTTTAAATGTGTTGCGGGAAACCATCTGGAAGAAGTCCCCTCTAAGAATATTTGAAACACAATGTCCTGCATGCTCCTGGAGACGAAGACCATAACTCTGGTTCTACACACAGATGACAATACAAAGGACACAAACATACCAAGGCATAGTGTTCTCTCCAGTTTGCTTTAGCCTGCTTGACTCTAGAAAGACTAGAATATGTGCAGAGTGGGCCTGAAGATGTGACCACCCCAACCAAAGTGCTGTCTCTTGAGCTCTGTGATGTCAGTTCACTCAGATCCCATTTTATCTTTTCTAGGGTAAAGGATTCCTTCACTGATCCTTACAGGGAGGCCTGCAGCACTCCAGCTCCTACACACAGCCCAAATTTGGGGTGGATCCTGCTGAGTGAGGTAGTCTTTTCTCCTCCACTTTGGAGGCCTTTCTCTTTGCAGAATGGCTCTGGGCTGCCTGATATCTCCATTGAAAATTCAGACATCCTAGTAATCTTTTTTTTTTTTTTTTTTCATCCTAGTAATCTTTGAACACCAGAATTTTCAGGAAAATCCATCCTCAGAGGACCATCTTCCACAGAGCACATGCTATTATAGAAAAGAGTGCAACTGATGAGCAAGATGATTTTTTCTTTTTTTTTTATTGTTTATAACATTGAGTATGCAAGATGACCTGTACTAATGCAGTTTAATAATTTGTTTGGGGTGCAGGTAATTTTCGGGGCATAGAAGGAAGGACATCACCTGAAACTTCTATGAAGGATTCATTTTTGAAAGAATCAAACATTATTCTGACTTCAAAGAATATTAAAGTTGGAATTTAAGTGCACATTGTTTGGATTTCTGTTAGGAAAGCATATACATGCTGTTCTACAGCTAATAATATCTTTTGTTTTCTGTCTCGATCTCTGTATCTCTGTTGCTCTCTATTTTTGCAATCAATGTTTGGAATTGAACCCAGGGCCTCACACATGCTAAGGAAATGCTGTAACATTAAGTTACATGGCTAAACCATTTTTTCTTTTTGTTGTTGTTGTTTGTTTGTACTGGGAACTGAACTCAGGAACCTGTGCTTGCCTGGCAGGCACTTGTGCCACTGAATTGCACCCCTGGCCCGGCCTTTTTTTAAAAAAAAAATTATTAAGATCTTCCTAAGTAACCTAGGCTGGTCTCAAACTTGTCATACTCTTAACTCTGCTTCCTGAGTAGCTGGTATCTAGCATATTTTTGTTTTCAAGAAGAGAAAATGAAATCTTAAAAAGGTATTAAATCATACTGTTTAGAGGCCAGGCACTACTCTGTAGCTTATTATACACATCCATCAAGTGGAAGTTATTGAATTTTTGTTTACCTACCATGAAGACCAGGCCCCAGCACCACCTACATTTTAAGTTATATAAGTGTATTTAGCAATGATTTAGGCCCGTACTTTTTCCATTTTCCAAGACCAAGGCACTTGCAAAAAGTCCATTAACCTGATAAAGTAAGGCTGAACTCTGAGTCTTGGTCCTAATGGCCTTAATGGTTTATTGTTTTATCTCTTGTTAAGAATTCCTCTGGCCCTATTGTGATAACCACAGAATTACTACGGGCAGAAAATCAAGACTCAGAAAGCAGCTCATCACGCTATCAGGGCTGCGTGTCATATTGAAAACTGCTTGTTACTATGCCCAATTCTTCTGCCAGGAAGACAAGCGAAGTACCTGAGCCCACTGGCTCTTAGATGAAATACCCGTACATTTCCCAGCACCATTGCTCCCCCAAGAAGTTCAGGGATGGTCTCAGAAGACTGACAGTCTTACGGGGCTCTCTCCCCAGATGCCCTGGCAAAATTTCTAGTACAGGAAGACTGTTGCCATAGCATAAAATTTCTCCAGTTGATGTATACTGTGAGTGGATGAATAGCATCCTAGAGTCCTGTGGAGATCTGTGGAGATGGAACACTTGAAACTGAATGAAACAACCCATGATGGAAGAGGGTGCCACAACTTCCAGCTCCCAGCTATTTCTCCTTGGACAAAGAGATGGTTATAAAATTGGGTTCTTCATCTGTAAGTAGGTTGTTGAGGGAATTTAAAGAGTCAGTGAAAATGAAACTCTTATCACAATAAAAGGTCAACAAATAAAGTATTAAGGGTAGGTGAGATAGCTCAGTGGACTCAGCACCTGCTTAGGCAGATGCAGGGATTGGGGCTCAATCCCTGATACCACATGCTGCCTCGGCCCCATCCCCAGGTGCGCTGAACAGGTGACAGAGTATAGGCATGGCGCTGCATGCCTGCAATCCCAATGTTGGGGAGGCTGAAAACAGGAGGGTCACTATGGGTCTGAGCTACACAGTGAGACCCTGTCTGAAATAAATTAAAATAAAGACATCTTGCTTTTGAGAAGAAGCATAATTAAAACACAGGGATGGAGTGAGCTAGGCCGAGGCACGGGTCAAATGCCGCTTCACATCACCCTGGAGTCCTCACAGTGAGCTCATTCTACACATACCCTATAGGTCTGCTTGAGTCACAGCCTTCTGGGAATACAGGTGTGTGGTCCATGGCAGCTCTCAGGGAGGGGCTCTTTTATTTGTAAGCTCCGTGATCTAGTAGGTTAATTTTATACTGCAGTTGAGGAGGCTGACAGAATGATTTTTATCCATATGATTTCTATTGAACTTCAAAGAGAAATATTGGGTGTTTCTCATTTGTTGAAGACAGCCATTGTGCTATCGCATTTTACCAGGATTCCGTGGAGATGGAGCAATTCTCTTTCATCTGTCAAATTATGCTGTCTACGTGGTGAGAAGGACACATTAGTGGAAGAGGTGGTTTGCCAGTAACTACCAGGATGGGATAGTGGCATTTGTGTGGAACAAGAGGCACAGCCTCAGCTCTTCCAGGAGATACACTCTGCCCCTCCCCACTTGGCTTCACACTCCGCCTATGTTAGGAACATTGGTGAAGCCCATAACATGCCTTCGGTTTTAGAAACACATGGGTGAGACTTGGCATCTAATACTCCCTTATTCATTCTTGCAGCAGGGTTTGCCCTTTGGCCCCAACCACTCTGCTATCACCTCTCCTGCGTCCTTTCCCACTCACAGGGCAGAAGCCCTTTCTGCTCTGTGACCCCCAGCACTGCATGTCTGGCCTGTCTGGGTGCACTTCTCCGTGCTGAAGTTTTGTTACCATTTGAGCCCTCCTGCCTGGCTTAATTCCTGTTTTTTTTTTTACTCTTCAAACATCAATTAAGAAAAAAAATTAATTTAATTTAACACCTTTTGTGCTAGGAAGGTTTTAAGTGGATGGTAAAAAATAGATTAAATGCAGAACAACATTATAATTTAGGTGTAGGTGGTACTGAATGAGAAGAAAATAAAGATGGGGCCAAGAGCTATGTAGGAAGGAGGCGAAACATAAAACTTTTCCATCATGTTCTCAACAGGTTCTTTTGTTGAAGATTCACAAATTTGATTTTTTTTCTTTCTTTCTTTCTAATGTATTTGGCACAAGGTTTCACTATACAGCTCAGACTCATAGTGATTCTCCTGTTTTCTGGCTCCCCTGTGCTGGGATTACAGGAGTGCAGTTCCACACCTGGACTTAGTCGCCAGCTCAGTGCACGGTAGGGGGCAGGGCTGGCATGGCATGTGGGGACTGGGGGTGGAACCCTGTCCCTGCACTTGCCAAAGCAGGTACTCAGTACTTAGCTATCTCACTGGCCCACCAGTTGGATTCTTTTTATTGTTGATTTTCCAGTTTTATTGATGCATAAGCAACAAATAAAATCTTACTGTTTCAAGGTGATGATTTGATATACCTCGCTTTTGAGAACAGATTGCTGTAATCAAGCTAGTTAACACATCTTTCTCCTCACCTAGTTTAAGTTTTGTCTTACTTAGTGGTTAAGCAGATTTTAGTAGTTGTTTCTTGAATGCACAGGTAGATAGTTCTGTCATCCCTACTCCCAGTTGCTTTTGGTCCTGATTTCTGGGCTTTCAGAAATGTTACACACGACAGGCTCATCAGGCTGCATGAGGTAATTTAGTGGCTCTTCCTTCAGTCTGAGCCACTGAAGATAGATGAGGATGTGCCCTGTTGTTAAATAGCCACGGTCTCTTCCTAAGCAGCAATTCTGATGTTTTACAACCCTTCAATTCTTCCTAATCTCTAAAACAAATCTCTTCTGACGAGGACCTCTTTTCCCATTCCTCTCTGGAGGGAGCAGAGGCATTGCTGTTCCTTGTCTATATGAAGAGGAATCTGCTGGCATCACTAAGTTGATCCCAGCTTTTACCTCACCCCATCAATAGCTCAAGTGTCTTTTGCCATCTCTTCCTTTTGAAAACAGGCAATAGTGCACTGATAAGAGGATCCTAAGAATATTATACATTGCTTCAACAATATTATGAGCTTTCACTTACTGGGTGTAATCCAGGATTCTCAGTTATGGGTTATATTAAGGACATGCTTTGACTTTTGAGAAAGTGGATCCAGTGAAAACAATCTAAACGGATTCTTCAAAGAGCCTGTTTTATAAGGAGTAAAATTCCTGTTGGAATTTTTTTCTCCATTTAAAGGATCAAACAATATTCAGTCTTCCAATTTGAGGAACCTCACAATTAAAAGTGTTTTGAAGTAAATGCTATGTTCTTAGTTTGTTGTTTTAATCTTGGGACAGGTGGTGGATGTTTAAAGTAATTTATAATATTTCAAGATACTTGAATGCATTATAAAACAGCCTTCTGTAAGGAGATAGGATCTTAAAAGTGGAAGATCATCTCTTGTAGGGATGAAGAATGTTATTAGGCTTACAATTATCTTGTTATGAATGCAGGAAAATGGAAGGTTCTGCCCTGTCAGTTTCTATTTGACAAAGTCATTGCTAGTTCTGCTATTGTGGGACACTAGGCTGTGAGCGCTGTCTTGTACACGGAAGGAAAAAAGATCACCACCCAATGAAAATAGAGCAAGTAATCCTTAAGCAAGGCCTCTATACTACACAAACGAATGAAATCTCATAAGAGAAAAAAGGCCTCCAAGGAAACTTCATTGAAATGTACAAGATGCGGTTATAGAAACTGCATTATTTAGTTGGAAGAAATAATAATTTTGAGTTTAAGAGCAAAGTTTATTTTGATCAAGTATATGCCTGCAGCTTTTTATGTTTTTCTGCATGCAGTTCTAGTTATGCCACCAGGAAGTTAATGGGGCTGAAAATGTAAATGAAACCTTAAGTCTTTCTATAAAAGATTTGCGAAAATTTACAACAAAAGAAATGGGAAGATATGAAACAAATATGGAAGTTGTGATAAGAACAAGGGTAACAATAATATGGGTATTTACAGTACGCAGGAACTCTTCATACCATCTCATTAAAGCTTTACCCAATATCACTACTCTCAGATTGGTGGGAAACCCAGCTCAGAAGAGTTAACAAGAATTTCCGAGGTTGTAGATCTTATTTAAGCAAAAGGAGATTTGAGCCCATGCAAGTATGGTTGTTAAGTGCACACTTTTATTCTTAAGCACTGTCTCCAAATTATGACATGACTGATACAGTGGGAGCGTTTGAGATTCACATATGTTGAGCTTCTTGGAAGCCAAGATGCTAAAAAGAAACTGAGTTGTTATGATCAGAAAACTGGATTTTCTTTTTCTTCTTCCAAGTCTGTAATGAAATACTTCGTTCATCTTAAACTTTCTAAAGAGAATGTCACACGACCTGGTGAATACTGCCTTCCGCGGTGTCTAAAGACTCACAAATACAGTGGCAGGTTCCTTATAAAAACCTGAGGTCATGCTGTGGAGAGATTCTGGTCTCAGCATAGTCTCAATCCTTCTTCTCTGGCTTTGCTGCAAACACAAGCAAACCCTGAGTACTCTATTTAAAATTATCTTCCTTGCTGGTTTATTCCTAATCAGTCTCCCTCTCCTAGAAGCCAGCCATCAAAAGAGTTGGATGATTGCCTAGCTGCTTTAGGTCTGTATTTCCAGCTAGAGGGGGTCCTGGTAAGAATGTAAGCTATGCATAATGACTGTTTTACTAAATGAATAGCTGAATGAATGAATGAATGAATGAGAGTAACTTGGGTGTTATGGGAGATAGGGGTGTATCTGCCTCCCATTTCATAGAACCATCACATGATGCTCCTCTTCTTCTGGGACTCTGAAACCCCTTGAATTGTTTACTTTACTTCAGGCACAAGGTTCGGTGCTCAGAATCCTCAGCTCTTTTTTCCTGAATTACAATGGGTTGGATCAATGTTGAGATGGCAGGACACAAGTCTCAGGAGACCTCCCAGAGAGAGTGAGGAGATGCAGGCACAGTTCTGGCTAGATGGCACAGATACAAGACTAGGACAGGTTCATCAGAAGCCCCTAAAAGGGGAAACCTCCCACCCAGCCAATGGCCTGTCTAAGCAGAAGTGCAAGAGAACACAACAGTTATGCTGCCCACACATTTCTGCTGAGTCACTACTGCTAAAGGAAACAATTTTTCAGGCTAAAAAGGAACAAATTTACCTCTTTGAGACTTATTTATTTCCTTTTGTTTTAGTAATATGGGAGTTGGGGGACAAGATAAAACACTTCCCCCATTGTCCTTCTCCATCTCACTCTCTGAGATTTGAATTATCAGACTCTCTTTTGTGTTCCTTGAACAAAACTCCCAAGGTAGGGGGCTTTATATAGATAGTTCTGGTGTCTGGAAAGTACAGAGTGTGATGCCCACATCCTCAAGAGGGCCTCCTGGCCCCATCCCAATGTGACAGGGAAGTGGAAAGGAAACAGACTGGTGCAGAAGTCGGTAGAAGTGTGGCACAGCCTTGCTTTTTAACAACCAACCCCCCTGAGGACTGAATCCTGCCTGTGACGCTCAGCCGTCGCTACATAATCAGTGAGGCCTAGTGCTGAGCTTAGAGCATCTGCGAGCTCACTGTCTTCTGAGGTTCCACCTCTTAAAATGTCCTCCACAACCTTCACACCCCCACAGTAAGGACCCAGCTTCCAGCCTGTAACCTTTGCAGACCAAATCATGTTGTAAACCCTAGCAGGCATCCTGCGTGTGCATCTGGACTTCTGCTTGGAAATGTGAACAGGTATTTGGGGGAGGGGTCATGGTCCAGAGGTTGGCATGGGAAGCCTGGCAGGAACTCTGACCTCAGTTAGATGTCACAGGAGAACCATGGGAGATGGCTGCCCTCCCATCACCTCTGTGGCACTCTTCAGCTCTCAGACACTGATTTCTGAAATTTGGGCCTCCATTGTGTTTTGAGCCTCCAAGCCATATTGGGAAAAAGGTTACTTTCATGCTGGCCATTGTGTAGAAGAATATCTGAGGATTATATAAAATACATCATGTGGGCTCCTTTTAGTTGAAAGAAAAATAAAGCCCACACATTGCTAGCGAAATGGGAACATTAGACAAAAAGTTTTAATAAGCAAACCAAGACCAGCCAGAAAATATCCACAGAGAAACACATGATTGAGCGATAGGTCAAGAGAGTCAAGCAGTGCCTCCCTACCATCGCCCCTAGAGCCCAGTGGAGGAGAGGAAGCCTCTGCTTCTTGTGGCACAGGAATACTTCTCACTGACGCCCAAGAGAAGTGAGCAGGAGCCCCAGCTGGGCCATGCACTGTGCATACATACAACTTCTGCTTCCTTGGGCAAGTCTGCAATTTCTTAGTGCAAGTTTGGGCCACTTGAGAAATGTCTGAAGGTGTTCAACAGGGAAGCTATTGAAATCTGGGTGGTTGGACAGCTAGAGAAAAAGGCAAAAGGCTTGGCATAAGGAAGGGAGGAGGGTAGGAGGCAGGAGAGACACCTTGCCCTAGAGGGAAATGCCTGCTACTTTGTACCACTTCTGATCAACAAAGAAAGGAAAGGTCATGGGAAATGATAGTCCGGTCTCTGTCTGTCTCTGTCTCTGTCTCTGTCTGTCTGTGTCTCTGCCTCTGTCTCTGCCTCTCTGCCTCTCTATCTCTCTCTCTGCCTCTCTGTCTTTGCCTGTCTGTTGTCTGTCTGTCTGTCTGTCTGTCTGTCTGTCAGTCTCTGTCTTGCTCTCTCTCTCTGGGATAGAATGAAACAAAGTGTTCAGATATGAAGAAAGAATTATTTATTCCTTCTTTATACTAGATGGGATTCTTACCTACTTGGGAGAGCACCAACATGGAAGAGAATAGAAGTTTGCTTTTTCTCTCTGAAGAGGCAGGATAAAGGACATGCTTTCACTTCACAGAACTGTCCCGTCACCTGGAGCTCCAGGTCCCCTGCTGATCTTGCAGAAGCCACTGGATGAAAGGGTGTGGAGCTGGCTGTCATCTTCCTAGACACTTATGTAAGAGGTGCCCATGACTGCTTCAGTTTACTTTTCCTTGAGCCCCAGGGCCACACGCTGTGTGGAGGCTGTGACTTCCCATAACCATCTGCTTACCTGTATTCCTGTCCCCCTAAACAACCCATAAAACCAGGAATCATAGACTCTCCAAGGAAGCATTATAGTGATCCTGTCTCAGGTCCCTTTTAAGTCAGGTACAGTAGTGCATATTGTAATCCTAGGTATTTGATGGACTGAGGCAAAAATACTGCAAGTTTGAAGCTATCCAGAGCAACTCAATGAGACCCAATCTCAAAATAAAATAAAAAGGGCTGAGGATGTAGCTCAGTGGTGCTTAGTATTGCAAAAAATAATAAGGCAAGAAGAAATAAAGGGAGGGAAGAAGGAAAGAAGGAAGGAACTGAGAGAGAGAGAGAGAGAGAGAGAGAGAGAGAGAGAGAGAGAGAGAGAGAGAGAGAGTTGGGGTCCTGAGAAGACATTCATCTGCCTTGTCTGCACCATAAGTGAGTGAGTGGTGGTGGTGACTGGACCTTGAGCCTCCTGGAAGTGACTTGGGAGCTGAGTCACTGGCTCATCATTGCTCAGCTGTCCTGCAGAGGAGGGTGCATCAAGTGTGCAGAGAGTGTGAGCCAGTGTGTTTTCCTCCTCTGTTTATGATCCTCTTTAGTTTTTCTCCTAATATGCAATGAATGTTTTTGAGAAATTCTTATTAGTAGGACTTCAAATGTGGCACCACATTTGCATGCATATGAAAATTAATTAAAATGTGTTATACATTGTAGAATTTCAAGGTATTGTACACAGTCTCTCTTATTCTTTTTATACTTTGTGGAAGATTGGATCCAGTGAGTTTAGGTAAGTTTTTTGTCAATCTTTGATTTGTTTTTCTTCTTTCCTTTAGTCCATAGTGTCCGTATGTTCTTCATTACATTCTAGATATTGTGTTAAACGTTGAGGGTGGAGACAGAGATGACTTAAACATTGCTGCTGCCCTCAAAGCGTTTTGCACAAGAGGTTGACATTTAAGCAGCCAACTATGAAATGATACTGAGAATAATGACAAGAGTAGTGGGTGAGATCCCCATGGGACGCAAAGACACACTGATAAACCCTCCTAGGCGGGGTAACACTGAAGCTGTGCTTGGGAGGACGGGGCGGGTGGCCAGGGATAGCCAAAGCCAAAGGGAAGGCCAGTGCAAGCAGAAGAAGCTCCACGCATGAAGGTGCAGCCTTATGGAAAGCACACTGCGCTCCCAGATCCCGCAGCGCTCTGCTCAGCTACCTGCCAGAGCCTCCGGATGCAGCTGAAAGTCTCTGAAGAGGATCCTCCATGCCATACCAGGCAACAGGATGTATCTCATTGGGCAGAAGGGAGATTTAAAATCTGGACGGTGAGGGGCCTAACCTAGAAACCTCACACTGCACCACTGAGGAGTTCAGCAAGGAGCACTGGGCTGCAGCACCGGGGCCACCCCATCGCACAGCTTGCACGAAGTCTGAGGCTCTGTGCAGGGAGGAGTTTCACTGAGCAGGCATCCCCGAAGGCTAAACCCACAGCACGGACTCCAGGGCAGTCGTGAGATGTCACGCTGGGAATGGAGAGGGAAGCAATCTGTCCCAGGTCCCTGAAAGGCTGTGTAAGTGAAGGAGCTCCCCAGACAGCGCTGCGCACGCTCTCTCTTGTTACTGCCCCCCCACCCAGCTGTTCATTCATCCACAGTATGCGTGTGAGTCACGCACCACACAGAATATTCTAAGCCAAATGCCACTGTGCCTAATTTTATTATAGGGGACTTTACATCACTTAAAAGTAGAGCCCCAGAATACTTTACTCATCAAAGCTAATCAGAAGTAAATTGGAGGATTTTTGCAGCTTTAATTTTCAAAGTTTGATTCACATCAGTGTGGAAGGAATTGCACTAAGTTTCTAGAACAGACTGTACTTGCAGTCTCATCTTGCTATAAACTATAGCACCAAGTCTATACTTCGCGATTACATAGCAAAGCAGTGTTGCCAACAGTGTAGGAGGATAAGCGAATCTATAAATTAAACACATATGAGAATTCAGCATATGGTCTGGACCATGCTAGGTGATCGGTGGGCTGAATACCAGTTATTGGATGAGAAAGATAGGTGCACAAGCAAGCCGTTTCAATACAGACAATGAGTTTACACAGACTTATGAGATAGAGAGGCAACTGCTGATTGTGTGTGATGGAGAAGGCAATAAGACTTTAGGGAGAAATGAGAAAGATATTTGGGAAGAAGAGAAGCACATACACCAAGGGGTGGAGTTGGGAAGACTGCCTGGTGTGTGCACGGAACAGGAAGACGAGAGCCTGAGAGGCAGATGGGAGCTTGGGCAGGCACAGTGCACGGGGATGGAGCTGGGGCAGAGATAAGCCAGGACCCAAAGGCCAAGTGTGTCATGGTCTGTGCATCAAGTTTTTGTCACCATGACCATAAAACTTAAGAGGAACGACTTCAAGGAGGAGAGAATATTCACTTTGGCTTCCAGACTCACCAAAGCTGGGATAGGTGGTGCATGGCTCTAATCCCTCGGAAAGCTGAAGCAGAAGGACTGAGAGAGATTAAGCTCAGCCTAGGCACTGCAGTGAGACCCTGCCTAATAAATAAATAAATAAACAAATAAACAAACAAACATAAAAAGGTCTGGAGCTCAGTGCAAACTCATTGCAAAGGCTCAGAGTCCAATCTTCAGTGCCACAAAACAATCAGAGCTTCGTTCCGTGGTCAGCTGGCTCCCTTGCTCTTAGGTTTGCGGTGGGGGAAAAGACGTCATGGCAGAGAGACATGGAAGGAAAGCTTCTCAGCTTGAGGTAGCTAGGAAGCAGAGAGAAAGGCAAAGAGAAAAAGCAAAGGAGCCACAGGCCTTCCTTCTCCTGCTTTGCTGTTTCACCAGCCTCTCACCCTCTTGGGTGGTACTGCTGTCTTTGCAGCCTGGATCCCCCCACCCCAGCTGTCTGCCAATGATCTCTGGATCACAGAGATGCTCCGATTTAGGCTTTGCTGATGTCCTGGGTGTTTCTCACCAATCAAGTCGACTATGCAGGGCAACCATCATCCCCAGAGAGAAGGGTTGGTTTTGAAGACAGGGAAAGAGCTAGTGGTGTCCCTGCCTTCACAATGCTCTCAAAACTACTATGCTGTTCAGCATCTTTCTTCAGGAACAGTGGTACAGAAGGAGGAAGAAGGGGAAGCCAATGAGTATGTTGGTGGCTACTGTGGTCTGGAAGGCAATTTGTACCTAGTTTTCAGACCTCCCATTAAGATAGGTGGGGGAGGCTCTGTCTTGGGCCAGAGTTCCTTCCAGGATCCCACAGCTCAGGCACATGAGCCATCAAGTCTGTTGCCCACACCCAGAGCAACAGCAGGGGCTGTTGGCACCAAAGTATCACAGATGTACAGAGCTGGTTGTGATATGAATTCAGCACCAGCATCAGAAATCAATTTTGAAAGTGATGCAGGCATGTAATGAAGAAACAAACAGCAGCTGGCATTCTAAAGGCGTCTGTCTGCTTTTTCAGTGTTTCACGTGTATCATTTTTCTTCCTTCGAAATGTGACAAAACAAGCTTCTACCCCAGATGGGGGTCACAGGTGATCTATTACCTCCCAGGTTCCTTGCCTGTCATCACTGCACCCACTCCCCTGGTATTTTGATCTCAGGTGACTTGGTTCCAGTTCTAGCTGTCATTTCTCCTTGTTACACCCAGATGTTCCAAAATCACACACTAGGGGTACAATAGGAAAGCCAGCAGAGATGGTTTAAATTGAGAGGTTTCTGTTGGAAGAGGAAAGAAAGAAAAATGGTGCTACTTTTTTAAAGAGACCTATCTTTAGTGATATCAGACAAAGTAAGAGAGTAGAAAGGATAAGACAAAAATCAGCCCACTAGCATCTCCATCAAGCTCTTAATATCAACAGTAAGAAAGGAAACAGGGAAGACAAAGAATTTAAATGAGCCAAAGACAGACGGGCAAATGTAACAGTGGGAGAGCTCCTCATGGGATGTTGCAGCAACTTCAAGATATGGCCGTGGTCAAAACAAGCAAATCAGGTGACCTAAATGGGTGACACTATGTTATTATCAATTATACATGGGAACGGTAAAAGGAAGGATCAACCCTATTTTGAAAGCAAAACCAAAAAGTGGAATTTTTTTTTTCTTTGGCTCTGACAGTGTCAGGGAAATTCACTAATATTATGACAAACATAGGTTGGCAATATCCAAACCATTCAGCACAAAGTTTTGTTTGGTTCTAAAATGAATGAAAGGAAAGCAAACTCTTGACTACTACTTGTTATACATGTCTTACAGAGTAGTGATGCTATTCTTTCTCTTTCTGCCTTTCTCTTTTCCCCTCTTCTCCCTTCCCCTCCCCTTCCCTCCCCTTCCCTCCCCTTTCCTCCCTTCTACCCCTCCCTCCCCTCCTCTTCTCTTCCTTCCCTTTTCTCCCTTTCCTTCTTTCCCCTCCCCCTCCTCTTCCTCTTTCTCTTTTGCATTGCTGAAAATTGAATCCAGTGCATTTACACTGAGCTTCATACCCAACTCCTTATGAATTTTTTTTTAGAGATAGGGTCTTGCTAAGTACCTGAATTGCCCAGGCTGGGCTCTAACTTGTGATCGTTATGCCTTATTCTCTTAGAGTGCTGGGATTCTAGGCATATCCTACAACACTGGGCTTGATAAAGATCTTTAACATAATAACACTCCTTCTGGTATTCATATATCAACTAACTTTTTGATTTTTCCAAAACTAAATATGAAGGAAGAAACAAATGAGGCAGGTTGGAACCTTTGACCTCTGGGCCAAAGCTGTAGTCTGCTGTGGGATTCTGGATAGTCTTATCAGTTTTGTGGAGAATACAACAGCATGGTTTCACATAATGGGTCTGTGACCACCACCCAATCCTGTGTACTATGCGGGGAGATGCAGCTGTCATGTGGAGTCCACAGGCCTCAGTTATTCTCAGCCAACTTCAGCCAAGGGAGTCCTTGCTCAATAGTACGACACCTGTCACTCACTAAGGACACAGCTTCACATTGGTGTCACCTTTGTGACCCCACATCAGTCATCAGGAGGTAAACTAGATAATCACCATCTTGCTAAGACAGTTTTGCTCCCGGGGGATGCCTGGGAGCACAGACCTCTATGACATGGTAGGGTAGCCAAGGACACTCACTCGATTGCAATTAGTTACAGGACAGGTCACCCACATCCGCACAACTTCTTGATGACGTGGGTAATTTAGATGTTGTTTGTTTATTTATTTATTTATTTATTTTTACATTTGGGACTTGAGTTAATTATTCAGGTAACATCTGTCGTTTTCCATTTTACTTCTCATGCAGAAAACAACAGATAACAAAGATTCCTATCCTTCTAGGAAATAACCACCATCAAGAGTCGTAGAATACCAGAGACACAACTCTTGGTATCCACAGAGATTTTTCTCATAAAAAATGAGGCAGTCATTTGGGGCTTATTACACTTTCTTGCAAAATCCCAAGAGACAGGAGAGATTAAAGGAGAAAAGAGAAAGTAATTTGAGCTTTTGAAAGTCTGTTCCAAATGAAAAATTAATTCCGAGGATGCAAGAGCTACAGGTGAATGCTAATGAGTCTTATACACCCTCACATGCAACATACTGGCTTTGTTCTTGGCAAAGGACAAGCATTATCACAAGACAAAGCTGTTCACAGCAGCACTCACTGCGAGCCGCTGGAGGATGGCTGCATGCCACTGCTTTACTAATATTACCCAAAGGTAGGCAGAACCGTGTGCCAGGGTGGTGTTACCTGCTGACAGGGTGTTTCACAGCCAGACTTCATATATTGTATTCATTCTAACAACAAATACACATGCCCAACATTGGAAATTGAGCTGCAGTGTAAACTATGGCATTTGTTCTGGAGATTTAGGACATGCTCCACTGGAAAAATTAATAACATTCTCAGACATTCTATGGAGTTGATATACCCCGGTGCCAAAGTCAGCGAATTAGAATAAAGTAACAATGCTGGGATATAACGGTGTGGCTATTCCTGACCAGGAGAATGGTGACCTCCCAATCAGAACAGAAAGGGGTCCAATCTCATATCCCAAAGCTTGGTGATGAGCACAGTCCTGAAGGACACAATCCCAAATGTCATAACTCCCAATTTTGAAACCACTAAGTATCAAGATCCTTAATGTTTAAACATTCCAAATCATAATTTTGAACAATTAAAAACTTGAGCTTTGAAATCTTGGACACTGAAATACAAAAGCCATTGAAAAGAAAAACATGGGGGAGGGCTACATGAAAGGATAGCATTTTTGTTCGGTGAAGGGTAGCTACATGATGTTAGGCAAAACTGATACATAGAAGCATGTACAGTAATGCATCGCTTTGGAAGTGCCAGTGAGGATGTTTCTGGAAGAGATGAACAAGTGGGTCTGAGTGGGTGAGTAAGGAAGATGCCCTCTCACTGTGGGTGGGTACTGTGTCATTGTTTGGGACCCAGAGAACAGGCCAAGAAGGCACATTTGTTTCTCTCTTAGAGCTGTGACAGAGTTTCTCTTCTGCTGACTTGGACATCAGATCTACAGCTTTCTAGGTACCCTTCTTAGGTACACTGCATATCTTCAGTCCCTTTCCTCCATGGCCCCATAATTTCCTTGAACAGAAAATTTGGGAAACCACTGAGTTATAGGATGTTACAGTGTTGTGTTGTTCTGGTGTCAGTGCGGAAAGAAATGACGAGAGGACCTGATGAAGGTAGCTCAGAGGACTCACGGAGACTTGTCTCTCTCAAAGTGAGCCTAGACCCTCAGAAAGATATTACTTTTATTGAGTATTCAAGGACAGGCTAAGTAATTTGCATAACTGCTTTGGGGAAATTGAAAACATTCCAAGCAGGGGAGGAGACAACCAGAACTCCCTGCAGCTGTCCTTGTGCTTTACTGTTCTCTACTTAAGATGCTTGGTCCTTATCTCTATATTGAACCAGGCAGGATGTTTTTCTCAGCACTGGGGTAGCTTTCTGCCCCAGGCAGAGAATCCCAGTCCCACCTACACACACTTGATCAAATTTCCTGGCTTCCTGCTGGCTCCCAACATTACAGCACAGGTTCTCTTCTCTCCTGAGTCCTCACTGACCTTGAAGGGCTAGGGCCAAAATATTGGCTATCCATATAGCCCTTCTTTTTCTCCAATTTTTGGTCGTAAACTTATATTGTTAACCCTCCAGAAGAAAAGCTTAGTGATACTATTACTCTATAGCATAGGTACTTTAGCTTTACATCACTGTCTTTTTGAGTATCAAACATCTTAGACTTGGAATTGGTATCAATCACTGATATTCTAACAAATCTCCATAGAATGTGATAAAAGCAGTTATACATTTTTACACAGGAATGTAGAAATCTAAGCATATACAAAATTGTAGCCTGTCAATCCCTCGGTATTTTTCCTAGTTTCTTACTCTCATTTAATACCATTTTTGTTTCCTTGTAAGCCAATGGTTTACTTAAGAGAGAGTATAGCAGTAACTAAAATTACATTAGAAGCAGCACACATCTAAAGGACCAGAAGACAGGCATTTCACGCATAGTTTTAGTGTTACAAATTGCTGTCCTCAGTGTGATAAACCTTTTGGATGTTCTTAGGACTGTTATCTAATTCATCTTGTGCATGGTTTTGCTCCTGCCATGTTTCCTATGTTTTCTGCTTGCAGAGAGTCACCTAGAGAGAAAACATTCTCTTGGGCTTTCACAGAGAGCAAATTGGTCAAGCAATGGCTATGACTCATCCAGATGGCTGGCACTGACAACAGTTCTACAAAGCACTGTACATGCTTCCAAAGTTAATCCTGAGGGGATTTGCCTGACCTTGAGAGATACAAAAGTTCCACGTTTTGTCATACAGGTCTTGCTTTAACTTGCCATTAACCACCCAGCAGAAAAGTATAACTACAAGGCATAAAACGTAAAGCTAGATTAGTATGCTGAGCTGTAAAAGGCTTAAATCAACAGCTTCCATCATTGCCAGTTTTGCCAATAACCCACTGAAATTATGGAACATTGGATTATGTATACAACTACTTTCTCTTAGTTCAATGAGAAGAAATTTTATTGTACCAATAATGATTAGAAAAATTATCACAACTATACCCTGTGCTCTGTATAACTAGTAGGAGGATAATATGCATTGTATCAAATACTGGAAATGTACTAATAACATGTTTTGAGACTGTCAAATTGTTATTTCTTATTAAATGCAATAAAATAAATAATAAAAAAAGAACTACAGGCTTTTTGTCTTGTTGACTTCCCAATTTGCTGACACAGAATACCTGGTAGCCAAAGCTAAATGGAGGGTCGTGTTTCAGTTTGTAGTCAGCTCTCTCCAAGACAGCAGAATAGTGGAGGAGTGCTGCTTATGCTATAGCAAGTAAGAAGTCCAGAATGCCAGGAAGAAAGATGGAACCTTCCAGGTCATGCCCTCAGTGACCAAACCGTACCTCCTAACAGCAATTCCACTATAGTAGCCCCTTGGTCCCACTAGGTCTCAAAGGTCTTATCTATGGTGACATGAAGCTTTAAGAGGACATCTAGATCACAACCTAACAGTTGCCAGCCTTTGGTCTTCAGGATTTACACTAAGAATTAGCCTTCAAGTACTGGATCCTCAGGCCTCCAGCCTCAAACTGAGGGTTACACTTCGGGTCTATATTTAAGTTGTAATGTTAACCCATATTCTAGAAATATCTTCAAACTCAGTTCAACTCTCTCCTATAAAGAAGGAAAAATTTCTCAGTCTTAGAATGTTCATCTACCAACTCTGGATAGAGGGAAAGAGAGATAGCTTAGCAGACTGAAGGACTTTCTTAAGAAAGCTTAGGCAAGTGCAGGAACTGTAGTTTGATCCCCAGTACCATATGCTGCATGAGCCCTGCCCCTAGGGAGGGCTGAGTTGGCCACAGAGTCTGGCCATAGTGGCATGCATCTGTAATCTCAGTGCTGGAGAGGTTGAAAGCAGGAGGATCACTATGAGTATGAGCTGCATAGGGAGACCCTGTGACAACCAACTACAGAGATTTTCCTTTCAGCTGTAGGGGAAGAGGAGCTATGAGGAGACTTTGCTGTGACCAATAAGCTCTGCAAACTATCTGGGGCAGTGGCTTCCTGTAGAGTGTGCCTGAGCTGTCTCTTTTCTTGGTTGCCTCTGTGAGCACTGTCCCAAGGGAACCGAGGACCACTATCCCCAAAACATCTTTCTCACAGTCAATGCTTAATGATAAACAACAAGGTCTGCAAAACATGTCTATGCTGATTTAAGTGTCAAAAATAAAAACAAGTGATTGTGACATTTGGCAAAATTTGGCAAAGACCTCCGCTCAAGAACTGCAATGTGGCCTTGCTGGCATTCTATATAGCTGAGCAACAGTGCACCGAGTGCCTTCTCTTTGAGGGCCACTGTGCTAGCTGGAGGCAAGTCCCACTCTCAAACCCGTGCAATGGAGGCAGTAAATTCTGAATGCGTGAGACGAAAAAGATTTAAAATAAAACAAGTGGCTCTCTGGCTTGCACATTCCAATACTGTCATCTGGGCCGGGGCCCTGGCAGGTGCATTAAGCAAGAACCTGCTGGGTCTGGCTGTGCCCAGCTAGTGAGCTGCAGAGTGGACCATCCTATGTCCAACTGATGATGTCACAAACAGCTGCCGATGGGAGATGTGGCCACCCTGAGACAGGTCAATGTTAGCTGGGTGCTAACACTGTGGAAGGCATGGGTTGGACTTGGGCTGGGATAGGACAGAGGAGAGTTACAGAATCTGCAGAGCGCTGAGCCCATCGGCCCTGCTAGGAGCTGGTAGGGACAACTGCAGGGTCGTTCATGTCTAAATGGACTCATCAGCCTGATGTTTTCCCCCATCAGTTCGTATTTGGCCTCATTTCTTGGTTGAATACTTCTCATCTTGTTCCTCTAAATGTGTACCGTTTTTACTGCCTTATCAATTATGATTATACTTTCTTTAAAATAAACTTTTAAAAAGTAAAAAGGGCAAGAAAAAAATTAAGGTTTATGGAAAGCCAGCATTAATGTATGTTCAAGTATTTGCCTCGTCTTACATTCCCATATCTGTTAACCCGAGCAACACATCTGACAATAGCAATATGTAATATAGCAACTGTTGTCAACTTATTACTCTTGTTTTGAAAATCTATAGCATATGTATTGTTGTATGCTCTTCTGTTTTTGTCTTTGTTTTTGCTAATGTTTATGGTTTGCTTTTGCTTATGAATTTTAAAATAAAACAAATTTTTAAAAAATGGTGCAAAGGGGAGTTAACCCTAAACTGAAAGAAATGAAGTTGGATGTGGCAGCACATGCCCATAACCCCAGCAGGAGGGAGGCAGAATCAGGAGTATTGTTGTGAGTTTGAGACCAGTGGGCTACTAAGTGAACTCAAAGCCAGCCTGACCTGCATAGCAAGACCCTGTCTCTGCTCTCTCTCTCTCTCTCTCCTCTCTTCTGTCTCCTTCTCTTCTCCCCTCTCCTCTCCTCTCCTCTCCTCACCTCTCCTCTCTTCTGCTCTCTCTCTCTCTCTCTCTCTCTCTCTCTCTCTCTCTCTCTCTGTACTGGGGAAGGAACTTGAGACCTTGAACTTGCCAGATAGACTCATATGTCACTGAGCTATATCCCTGGTCTGAGACTCTGTCTCAAAAAGTAAAAAAGAAAGAAAGAAAGAAAGAAAGGAAAGTGACATGTAAATAAGCTCAGAGTTTCTCTGTGAGGGTTTGGTAATTCACTCTGCTGAAAGAAATAGATTCATGAAAAAAAGGTGCACAGATTTATTAGACAGGGACGCAGTCCCCTGGGACCCAGGTCCAGGGTGATTTTCTGCGGGGTCAGTCTTTTCACGTCAGTGAGCCTTCACCACAATAGCATTATTTTTGGGAGCAGAACATCCTTTAGAAAAGGACCTTCAGAGTGGGACCCTCTTTGTGCTTTGAGAGAGAAAAGAGATCCAAGATGATAGAGCGATTATTTTCAAGGCTGTTTTCCCAACTCAGCATGGCAAAGTGCTACCCTTCAGGGTACCAGCTGCAGACCCCAACACAGGATAGAGCACCGCTGGTCATCAGAGCACCAAGGGGGAGAGAAGGGAGCAGGAACCAGTTTTCAACAACAGCAGCCCCAGAGTCCTCCAGGCTGTGCAGAGTCAAGAGTGTGTCCCGCCACCAAACCAGGGACCTTCACCCAGCCCAACAGCAGGCCGTGCCGTGGCCCTTCCTGGCCACTGAGAAAAGTAACAGTAGTCATTATCAAGGACTCACAGGACAAAGGGCAGCAAGGGTGTGGATGAAACAGAAACAGTTCTACATCACTGGTGGGAAAGTAAACTAGGGCAAGCACTACGGAGATCAGCATGAAAATTTCTCAGAAAATTAGGGATGCTAGGGATATCTCTTCTGCACACCCCCCCCCCCCGCAAGAGCTGAAGTCATCCTTCACTGAAGTTACAGTGTTACATGCATACCAGTGTTTAGAGTAGCCCAATTCATAATAGCTAAATCTTGGAAATAAGACCATCAACAGATGAGTAGATAAAGAAACTGTGGTCTCTGTAGATACTGAAGTATTGACCAGAAAAAAAGGCTAAATCTGAGTCATTTGCAAGAGGAAGGGTGGATCTTGAGGCCGTATTACTAAGTGGAAGTCAGACGCAGAGGTTAATTATCTCCTGGCTTCTCCAATATAAGAGACTCAAAATATAATTAATTTAAAGAACAAACCAGAAGAGAAATACTAGAAAATAGGGTGGTAGATCTGGGGGATGGGAAGGGATCTGCATAAAGAATGAGAGCAGAGTATGGGGGAGGAGAGGGTAAAAGTGACGAGGGCTTGATATGTATATGTACATGTACATGTATGCATTCTCCAACATGCAAGTAATTATATGTTGCAAACACGTACTAAGTAAAAATGCTTCAGAAGTGGAGTTACACTTGGCAAATTCTAAACATGTCCAAGAAATCCAAAATTAAGATTTCCCAGTAAAAGCAATGCATACTAAACATTTTAAAAATACAAAATTTAAAAGAAAACACAAGACCCTGTAATGACACTGCTCACAGTCTACCAGAACGGTTATTTGCTAATACGTCCTTCTGGTTTTGTCCTCATACATTTTGTTCAATAATCAAGACCACATTTTAATATTGTTTTTTAAACTTAACTCTGCTAGGGTGTAAGGATGCTCATCATGTTATTAAAATAGATCACAAAAATCATTGTAATGATCAAAATAGCTTAATACATGGACATTTATAATAATTATCATGGTAATTCTAATTCTGAAAATTTACTGGTTCTAACTTTTCCTCCATTATAAGTAATGATAATTAAGCTGCCATGGCTCAAGGAAAAATAATTCAAGTTGAAAGTGTTATTTGTTTGTATTTTGAGTTTTTAAAAATTAAGAATAATATACTGATGTCACAGACCCTAGCAATGTCAAAAAAAAAATTGCATCTCTTTCTCTTTGATATAGGTGTGAATGGGTTTACAACTACTCGCGTTTCCTTTATTAACAAGTGACAGAAATTACTGCTTAGAGTTATGAGACTGAGAGGTCCTGAGGAATAACAAAGGTTTCCGCGCAAGGCTAAAAAACGAATATGGTGAGCTGCAGCGGCCCCGCCCACTCACCGACCCGAGTCGCTCCCCTCTTGGTGCGTTTGCCTACTGCCCTTTGGTCTCCCCTCATTTTAGCAAAGGCCTTCCTCTAGGTATGGGCAGCCCAGATCCCAGGGGTAAAACCTGTCTCTGTCCTCTGCCCTGCTATCTGCACTAAGGATGGGAGAACAATGGCATGTCTTCCCCAGTGACATAAAGGCTGGAGACTGGGGCAAATCTTAGCACTCTGGCCTGGCCTATGAGCGCTTTTCACCTGCTTTGTGACACTGACCAAACATTAGTGTGCTCTAGACTTCAGCTGATTCAGTAAGACAAGGTTTGACCTCCTCTGGGCATGGCTACAGGGTTGAGCTCAGGCTGGGGCTGGAGGAGCCCAGGCGCCAGCAAGGGGAATAACATGCCTTTTCCTGATTTTACAGCGAGTTTCTTCCAGCGGGTCTAGAAAGTGCTGGATTTATGGTGGGGGCTGATCTCGCGAGGGCTTCTGGGAGAATCTCAGGGGCTGAGCCAGTTCACCTCTTGCCACGAAGAAAGTGCTATTTTAGACTTACCCTGTATTATTGTTTAGATCTAATATGTGCCCCAGAGCCTCACGTGTGTGGAAGGTGGTCAGATCAAAGGTGGGATCACCCACTGCTGAGCTCAACTTGCTGTTAGGAGCTTGGGCTTGGTCAGAAGGAGCGGTCGTCCCCCGTCCCGGGTGTGGCCTGGCACTGGTGTTCTTGTCCCCAGCTCTTCCAGCACCTTTTCCTCTGCCCCACCCCTCCGCATGGTACATGCAACTTGGAGCCAGCTGGGCAGGGACTAAAGCTGTAGTCCAGAACAAAGCTTTTGGGAATTATGTCTCTGTAACCAGTAACGTGACGGCGACATTCTCCCTCTTACCACTTCCCTCCGGCCCCACAAGACCTGTTGCTACTATCTTCCAGCTGTTTTTCTGTGTGTTTACACAGGTGGCACTTGAGGAGAGTTAAGGGACACATCGAAGGTACCAGGTCATTTGAGGCTCTCAGGGCTGTAGCATTTTTTTCTTAAGAAGTTCTCAGCTCACGGGCAAGCAAGGCTCTCTTACATTTTTCTCTCATTGTCAAGACAAAACACCTGGCACCTAAAGTTACAGGATGAAAGTTTATTTTTATTTATTTATTTATTTAAGTTATTTAGTATAGGATCTCACTGTGCAGCTCAGACTTATAATTATTTTCCTGTTTTCAGCCTCCCCTGTGCTGGGAATATAGGCATATGCCACCATGCCCAGGCTTGGTGGCCTGCTGGGCATGCCCAGCAGTGGGGCCAGCACCACATATAGTGCAGGGGATTGAACCAGGCCCCTAAGCTTGCCTAAGCAGGCATTTGGGCCATTGAACTATCTTGCTGGCCCATTTAGCTCACAATTTGTAGAGGTTTCAGTCCATAATCACCTGGCTCCAAGGCAGGGGGACACATGGTAGAGGGACAGCCAATCACAGTGTCATAAGACAGCAAAATCCATAACTGAACCTCAACAGGGTCTTTCTGCCCCTTTTATTCTCTATCCGGGCTGCTGGGATTAGGGCAGTGCCAGTCCAATCAGGGGACTGATCCAGTCATCTGCCACCCTTAATCCCCGCATCGTACTAGGAGTCAGTCACACACAAAAAAAGCCCCATTCAACACTTCACAAGGCTGTGGGTCACAACTAGACACAAACCATAACCAACGGTTTCTTCCATGCGTGCTGACAGGTTTTCATCTTAATGGATATTTGAGGTTCTCCTATGGGTAGAAAGGTCATACAATGCACTACATAAAGTTGTTTTTAATTTAAGTGAAGTCAAATCCCATCCCTAGCCTGGGGCTGCTTTTCCACTCCAGGGAGTGGATGCCTTGAGGCATGAGACGCCAAAGGTGGGGGAGTGGGCAGGAAAGACCGACAGAGTGTCATCCATGGGGACATTCAGGCCTTGTCTCATCCTGAGATAGGGGCTGAGTTGAACCAGAGTCCTCACAACCCCACACGTGATGCTGTCAGAGAAGAGCCCAGGGTGCCAGTGCTGAGTGCTGAGTGTCACCAAGAGCCACCTCCTTAGCTGTGTCCCTCCCTTTTCCTTTTCTCCCTAGATCTTGGCACTTGCTGCTTAGCTGCACCTTGAAATACAACTAGTTTCTTTCTTTCTTTTGTTTTTTTTTATGAGCAGAATAGATTTATTAGGGGAAAGAAAGCTCCTGTCCAAGAGAAGGACAGGAGGGGGGTCCCGAGTGGGTGTCCCCCAACAACTAGTTTCTATTCTCTTCTCACTTGTGACCTTGGCTATTCACTTCAGGTGTGTGTGTGCGCGCGCACGCGCGTGTGCGCCCCCCCACCCGCGTGCATTCGTGCATGCGTGTGTGTGTGTCTGTGTTGAGTGGTACTGTAGATTTAATCCAGTGCCTTTCCACTGAATCCCATACCCAGTCAACTTTGTTTATTTATTTATTTTTTAATTTTGAGACAGGGTCTTGCTAAGTTGCTAAGCTGCCCATGGTGGACATGAATTTATGGTCTTCCTGCCTCAGCCTCCCAGAGTGCAGGGATGACAGGTATGCACCATTAGACCTAGCTTTCAGTTGCTCTTGTAAAGACACGTCAACTCTGGCCACCTGTTTTTGTGGCTGGTTCCTAAGGACCTATACTAGAGCCTCCTGAGGACCTCTGGCCAGTGCCCCCTGCACATACCAGACCCAGAGACAGTGGTCTCATCTCTGGGCTTCTTGTCTACTCCATCCAGTAACCTCGCGAACACCAAGTTGGCATTCTCACCAGTGAGCATACTTTTCACAACTCAGAAAGAATCTAAAATCCAACCCTGAAAGGGGCTGCACAGGAGAACATTATTGGAAATTAGTCACTGTCTATACTGCATTTAGTCACTGAACAATTGTTTATTGAATTTCTGCCACCAGCCAGGCATTGCTGCAGGCAGTGGGATAAACCAGTAAATTAAGGCAACAAAAGGCCAGGTCAGCAGGAAGCTTCGGTTTTGACTGGACATGGTCCATCTTGGTACTAACCCAGTGGAACGCAAGGATCAGGTGAGACAGGTAGGGCGAGCCAGGTTCAGTGAACATTAAAGGCCAGGCATAGGAAAGGATCTCTGGGATTGATTATCATCCTCCCTGAGTAGGAAGTCACTGCACCTTTGTCAGGAAGGGTAGAGAGCAACAGGATGAAATTGGGCTTTTAGAAAAATGGATCTGAATACAGAGGATAAGTTAAAGACAGCACCAAGCTTCTGTGCAGCATCTTCCAGGCCCAAGAGGCTCCTGGAGCCCACCGTAATCCTGGGCCCAGGGAGGGAACAGCCCAGTGAGCAGCATAACAGGTGTCCAACAGCAGTCTGTGACACTGCATCTTCCAGCCTTTCCCTTTCCCAGAAAAAAAAAAAAAATGTATTTCCTCTGCACTCATTGCACAGTCTCTTTCCAAGTAGAGCCTCCATGGGAAAATCTTCAGTGTTTTTGCAGTACTCACAGACAAATGTCAAGAAGGAGAAGGACTGTCAGAATTGCTGCCTGAGGATTTTTTCTGAACACTCAATCCTCTCTCCTCCCTGTCCCTTCTCTAAGACTCTCACTGCTTCCTCTTGATGCCACTAGTTGGTAAAGGTGCCCACGACTCTGCTTACCACCATCCTCCCTGGAAGCCTGTCCTTCGAATTCACCTCCTCTACTCATGAACTGAGTCCTGGTGGTTCGACCTGGGAAGCCTGGGAGGGAGAGTGGTTCCTATCCACCCTGCAACTTAGTCTCCAAGCAGCAGCCAGAACAACTTTTCAAAAGTCTAAATCAGATCTCAGCATCTTCTACCACACATTTAATGGCTTCCTGACCAGGGCAATCATCAGTATCCCTGTGACTCCTGCGGACCCTCTTCCAGCCCCCGTGTCCTTGGCCTCAGTGCCCACTGTCTAATTCCTCCTCCCCTGGCTCCAGTAGCCCTGACCATGTGGCTATTCCTTCAGCCCATCCACCCAAGCATGCCTCAGGACCTTTGCATGGACTCCTTTCTCTTCCACGAGGGCTCTGGGATGTTTGGGTGGGATCCCATGGCTGGGATTCATGCAGCTCACAGGGTTTCCCAGTTCCAGCCATGACTTGTAATTTCTAGGTAGCCTAGGCATGATGATGTCCAGGAGTTATAAGGAGGTGTGACTCAGAGCCAGCCCTACAGGGTGATGGCCCTCCTCCCAGGTACTTGCTCCTAAGGGTGGCACTTTATAATTTTGTTGGAGAGAAAACACACTTCTAAAACAGCTAATAGAAACCCTGTGCATTTACCAATAAAGAAAAAAGTTACAGCTACTAATTTTTAGAGTTTGCCATTTGTCAGTGATTTTACTAAACATTCCTATAAATATTTTGCTCTAATAAAACTGACATTAAATTAAATTTGCTTCATCAGGATATGTGTATCACTTAATTGAGACACACCCTACATTTATAATGTAAAGGAAAAGAAGCTTAATTTGGGGACCCATTCACACTCTTAAATATTACTGATGATCAGAAGAGATTTTATGCACATAAGGTATGGCTATCATTACTCATTATATTAGAAGTTATCATAAAAACATAAAAGTGTTCTAATGTATTGATAAGCACAGTAGTAAACTCAAAGCAACATGGGCAACCCTTATGCAAAATATTTTCTAAAATTAAAGAAGGAGAATGGTGATATCCTTCGATGCTCCGCAAATCCCTGCAAGGCCTGGCTTAGCTGGATAGACAGATTCTCAGGCCCGTGTCTGACATCAGTGGGTTCTGGTATCACACAGCGTAGAGCTTGTGAGAAAGCTTGGTATTCAGTAAGGACAGGAGGTGAAGGAAAAGTGAGTTGAAATTTTAGTATCACCATGCAGTTAGTTTGGGCCTTATAAACCTTGGAAAAGCCCTCCAGGATTGCCAGAGCTCTTGAGATTGTACGCGGAGAATTTCTGCTTCAGATATAGCACCTGTGATGTGAGTTACATGTCTTTTTTTTTTTTTTTTTTTTACAGTAGTTAACAGTACTATACGTATGGTTATTCTGCCATACACTCCTGCAGCTCCAGTTTATCGTTCACAGCGGATGCCAATGGCCTGTTCACACGAGGAAGGTTACCCCTGAAGTAGTGAGCCCTGTGAACAGCTGACACTTCTTTGGCATCAATCATTACAGGATTTGACTCGAGAAATCGTGAGATGTCCCGCTTGTCACTAATGCCCATGGCCACCACATTCTCAAAGAGCCAGAAGAAGGGGCGGTCATCTCCCTCCTTGGGCCATGCATCATGCAGGAGGCGGTAGAACTCAAAGAAGAGCTGGCCAGTGCCCTCGTAGAGTCCCTTGTGAGCAGGGTTGACAATGGAGAGGTCATTGCAGGGACTGTCCCGAATCACCAGATCGAATGGGCCCCACTCCTGGAGATGCTTCTGCGTGACGCTGCAGATGTCCCTGACGTACATGATCTTCCCCTGGTGCCGCACCATGCCCACGGTAGTGGAGTCCTCACACACCTCTGAGGCAATGTAGCAGTCCACCTGGACACCCAGGTCCTTCAGCACCAGGAGCCCAGTATAGCAATTCCATCAAGGAGAGACAGCACCCTGATGGGCTTCCTTTTTTCAGCTGGGATGGGTGGATAAACCTTCGGAGGATCAAATTTCTGGTCATGGTTATTGGCAAAGAGCATCTGGAGCTGAGAAGGCCAATCTTCCTGCCCTTGCAGCCATCCATAGGTGCCCTTGTGCCCGCACATGTAGCAGTTCCAGGGGCCTTCCTTGATAGCTGCCTGGGCAGCCCCTGGCCCCACCAAGAGATCCACCCACTCCACACAAAAGCACCTGCAGCAGTTATTGTTTCCGCACATGAGCACCTCACGTCCCCCACAGCAGATGGTGCAGTAGGACTGGTAGCCATCGTCGTTGTACTGATACGCACACTCCAGAAAGCAGTTCTTGCAGTTCTGACACATTCCTCCAATGAAGAGCAGGTGCTCCAGGGTGACACTGAGGTTCCCACATGCGATGCAAATATCCTCGATGTTCTGGCACTTCTGCCGCACCTCATAGACTAGCCTCTCTCCTATGCGTTCATCAATAATCTCCTTAACCTTGGGCTTCTCTGCTGTGCTCTTTCGTGGCTTTTTGGCTGGAGGAGGAGGTGCATATGCAGCTGCCTCAGGCTCAGCCCACAGGTTGATGTAAACTTCCTTGTAGGGGTTCTTCTCCTCTTCTGGTGGCCACAGGCCCTTGGGGCCCGAGGGCTGGAACCCTCCGAGGGCCCATTCAGTCATCGGCTCGTTCTGTGCCTCCACAGCCTTGGCAGTGTCACTTTCATCACTGTCATGGCCGGCCGGGAACAGTTTCCCTGCATGGCGGCAGGCCACCTGCAGTACTTCGTAGATGGCCTTGCAGTACATGGGCTGCTTGTTGTAGGTAGCCTGGTGGATTGCGCTGCAGAAGGAGCTCAGAGGCATCAGCTTCTCAGCACATACCACAAGGTACTTGCCGTCTCCAAACCGCATGACCCAGCAGGTGCCTTCAGCTGCTTGGCTCTGGCCCGTCATCCACCAAGAGACAATGTGGCCTGGCCACCGGGAGAAGACACGCAGTTTTCCCCACACCAGCTCCCCAATGCCAAAGCCCTGGCCATCCTCATATTCCAGCTCATCGTCAGCTGCTTTGGTGTCATTCTTGTCCCCAGCGTCAGCCCCCACAGGCTCAGCGGTGGTGGCAACAGTGAGGGATGAGGGGTCAGTGGCCTGCTGTACAGCAGGAGGGCTGGCCTCCCCCACCTTCTGTGGATCCCCAGGCCCCTGATTTTCCTACACAGCATTCATTACGGTAATTACCTTGGCTTTCTTCTCAGCCAATAAGGCCTGGTGCAGCCCCTCTGCGGCCTGGCTCAGGTGGGAGCCCTGGCCCTGAAGCTCTGTAAGTCACTGCCCGGCTGGGAGAGGGGAAGGGGGGAAGGGCTGGGGGGCTGAGGGCCTGGAGCGGGGGAGGGGCTGAGTTACATTTCTGTTGTGCTGTTGCAATGAGATGGCCATGGAATACTTGAATGGCACAGTCTTCTAATGATACTTAATAGACCATAATTACACGAGGTATGGTGGTGTGCACCTGTAATTCCAGCATTCTGGTAGGCTGAGGCCAAAGGATCTCAAGTTGGAGCCCAGTTTGGGCAACTTAGTGACTTGGTGAGATCCTGTGTTAAATTAATTTAAAACTAAAATAAAATAAAGTTGGGAGTGCAGGTCGGTGAAAGATCTTGAGTCCATGCCCTAGAATTTGAGTGGGGGGGGGATTTTTTTTTCAAGTGTTTAAATCAGTTTTATTTAGGTAACCAACTTATTGACATTTGCCACACCATAGCTTTCAGGAGTTTAGTCACTGGCGGGTGGCCCTCCCTTATTTTCTGGCTCTGTTCTGCAGCTGGCAGTGACCAAAGTGGAGCTGGTTCTTGGACACTAAGGATTGGGGAAGCACCACATCGGGGGATGGCAGGCGGCCTTCTGGAAGGCAGCTCTGACTGCTCTAGCTAGGGAAGGATGCTGTCTGCGAGTGAGCAAAGCCAGCCTTCAGAGAGTATGCGAGGCGAGGCCTTTCCTGCAGCAGCTTCTGCAGGGAGGGAGTTTTTCTTTCTTTCCTCAGCTCCCTTTGCTGCAGTCCTGGGTCCACCTCTGGGCTGGGTTTGGCCACCCTGGTATGGAAAGGAGGATCTGACTTGTGGGCACGTCCTTAAGGGCCTCCTAGGGTGATCTGTGCTGTGCAGGACTTGCTCCTGACGTAACAAAAAAGCCTTTTGACCTGGCAACAGGAATTAAACCTATAACTATATACAGCACCTATGTGGCTGTCATCGGAGGCAGCAGGAGATGTCACCACTCTAGACAGCACCGAGGGCAGGGAGGACTGAGTTAGGCTGGAGACTGCGTGCCTGGAGATGGCTCTTGCAAAGGTTATCATGCATGTGGGATTCGAGGAGAATCTAATTTTGGAGGCAGAGCCTGGAGCAGCCCCAAGGGCACCCCGGCTGTCAGTGGAGGCATGTTTGAGGAAGGGTGGACTGTGAGTACGAAGCAAAGCTGGAAAGAAAGCTGTGAACTTGAAAGAGCTCGCATTCGGAGTCAGGTTTAACTCCCAGTTCTCTGTTACTATTGCTGTGCTGCTACACAGTCTCTGAATAATAATAGGTTTCCATCTGTAAATGGAAATGATTGTATTTCCCTGGAAGCGCCGCTTGGAGATCCGGGCTGGCATGTGCTGCTCAGAGCTCAGTTATTGTCGGACACCTGGGGTGATGAGCTCAGTAGCTGGGCCTTGGCTGGAGGACACAGGAGCTGTGGTGATTGAACTGCAGAGTTGAACCTGGGGTGGGGATGCCATTGCTGCAGCTACTTACCCACTATGACAGGGTCAAAGGCTTGGGAAGATGCCCTGGCACTGGTCTTTGCTACAAACCTGGGCAGGTGGTACTTTGGGGGTGTGGGGCACAGTGCTGCACAAAGCGACAGCAAGGGATCTTCTAGCTGGAGGGGAAAGTCAGAAGTCACCTCCCCGCCATCCCTTCATCCGGGTATCCCAGAATCCTAAACCATCACTAACTTCATAGGCTGATTTTCTAGGTAGGGACAAATGAGCCTCAAAACAGGAAAGGAGAATGCTGGCCATGTGGAAACAAAAGCCCCGCACCTGGGTTACATTTCCAGTCTCCCCCGACGGGCACCATTCTCACCTGCTGTCTTTCTCCTCTAGCCTTTTCACTTCTAATGACAGTGGTATGTCCTATGCTATGGAAATGACTAGCTGAGATTCTTTCTTCAAGATTTTAACACCAACTCAAGGGCTCTGCATATTTGTTGTTGTTTTTACACTAAATTTGTAGCAGGAAAGCACTGAGACTTTACCTGGAACCTGGTGCTGACCCATTTCAGACCCCAGAGAAGGGATGGAGGCTCTCTCACTGGATTCATCAGGAGTTTTAATCATTTTAAAAAGTGTTCTATTGTGCTGTTTGTTTAAATGTTTAAAACATGTCCCTCTGTGTTTCTGTTCACCAGGACCTATAATTCATTCCAATAAAAGAAAAGCTTGTACTGGGCATGGTGGCACACATACTTGGACTTCTGGCACTCTGCAGGTGCAGATGGGAGGTACCCAACTTTGAGTTTCTTGATTCTGGGTCTACAAGGTCACCCATGCTCACTGGTGAAGCTGGAGCTTCCGCGGGTGCCTCCATGGCCCCTGGTGAGGTCATTTCCACAAGAACTTTGTTCCAGTGTACACAGGGAATGCCTCATTTTTCATGAGGTAAACAGGTAGGAAACATAGTCGACAGCTAGAGCAAAGAATAAAAATGCACATCTGTATTTGAGTTCTCATTCTTAATCACTGGAAGTCACCGGATTTCTTCCTTGGTGCAGGTCAGTTTAGTGCACTCCTGTTATTACCCTAGCTATTCTAGATACAGTGGCAAAAAAAATAAAGATGGATCTCAGTCCTCATTGGAGGAGACAGTAAAAAACAATGAAGTAAATTATCAACTGTACTGGGAAGGGGTGGGGGCCTTTGGAGAAAATGAGACAGGGAAGAGAGCAGGGAGTGAGGGTCACCAGTGCGGGGTTAAGTAGGTGGCCGAGGGAAGAAGTGGCAATCGGAGTGTCAGAGGAGAAAGCACTGGGAATAGAGGAAAGAGGGAGCTCGAGACGCCCAAGACAGGCACACGGCAGACCTGAGGGGCAGTCAGAGGGCCGTGCATCCGCAGCAGGAGGGGATGAGAAAAGAGCTGCGGGGCAGGGAGGGCCCTGGTCACGGGAGGCCTTGCAGGGCACTGGGTGAGCTTCAGAAGCACCGGACACATGCGTTTCCAAGCAGGTGTGAAAACTACTGGTTGGTGTGGAGATGAGGCCTCTGTGCGGGGCCAGGAAGAGCAGGAGGGACATGAGTTAGACTCTGAGTGCTGCTGGCTGCTGAAGCCAGGGCAGGAGCAGCAGATGCACTGAGAATCCACTGGATGCCGGAGTAGGTTTGGGGGATGCCAATTTGCTTGTGAGGTACCGTGAAAAGATGAGTCACAGACGATGCTATAGGATTTTGTCTGAGAAACAGGAAGGAAGGAACTGCAATTAAACAAGAGGTGGGGAGGCTGAAGAGATTCGAGCTTGGACCCTTGAGTTTGGAGTGCTTAACAGTCATTCCACCATAGACCACAAAGAGGCGCTTGCATGGGTACCGCCAGGGCCCAGCGAGAAGACCTGGGAAGGACGCAGCAGCCTGGGACTCAGCAGGCTCCGAATCTTATCTGAAGTCATCAGAGTGGATTAGGCCATGAGGGGGAGCGCAGAGATGGGCAGGATGCCAGTGAACCGTGGGCAGCTGCAGTGCAGGGTGAGTTCAGGGGAGTCACGGAAAGAGCCCAAAAAGGGGCAGCTAGGAAGTGAGGAAACACAACAGGGAAAGATGTCTTCCTGGAAGCAGGAAACTGTGTTTCCCGGAAGATGCTGTCAACCATACCACGTGAGTGAAGCAAGAACTGAAAGGGACCAACGTGATCTCCAAAGGGATGGTGGCTGACAGCTGTCCCTGGACAGAGGTGACAGCCCATGTGGCGACTCAGCCCTGAAATCACACCACTCCAGGAGGCGGAGGCAGGAGGCTCACAAGTTTGCGTCCACTCTGGGCAACTTTGTCACTTTGGTGCTCAACCCGCAGTACTAAAGACAGTCGGGGGGGGGGCAGCTGTAGGGGTGTGGGGGGAGTCTTTTCTCAGGCAGCCAATTCAGATGCCTCTTAGAAGTTCTGCTATAAAGGGGAGAAGGGTGCAGAGCAGCAATGAGATGACCTGGGAGGAATGGCTGTGTGGCCTAATAGGAGACAGGGCTGGAGAGACTTTCTCAGCAGGTGGGAGAGAGCACAGCCTCATAGGTGGCCCTATGGGGGGCTGGCTGGCAACCTGGTGCGGTTCACCTTTGGCAAGGGGCAGCTGGGCAGAGCAAGGGCACATGTGGCTGCTGGAGTGTGAGGATGCTTTTTCTGATTTTTGCAATAGTGTCACCCACATAGTGGGCATGAGATGGAGGAGGGTCACTCATCACCACATCTTAGCTGGTCAATGGACCAGTTTCCCTTTCACACACAGAGAAAGAAGAGGCACGCAACTAGAGGAAGCCCCCTGAAAGCCCAGGGAAACTCCAAAGCTTTTGGCCGACACATAGAAGATCCTGTGGAGACTGTTCAACTACAAATACAATCCGGCAAAGCAGCAGAACAGTGTCTGCATTTCAGTTGAGAGTTCTTGCTATCCTGTGAGCAAAGAAGGGATCTGGGGCATTCTGTGTGATCCAAGGATTTGACCTCACTTTAGGAAAAAGAAACCTAAGAAAGTACAAAAGCTGGAGCATGTGCTGAATGCAGGGAGCGCTCCCCAGGCAGAAGCCCGCCCAGCCATCCTGCACCCACTGCACTGCGTCACTGCTGATTTCCATCTTCCAGTATGAACAGTGGGCCGGTAAGGCTGCCCTTGGCTTGAGGTACTTAGTGGCAGAAAAATCAACAGTGTCATCAAACAATAAAACATCTCATCGGGATTAGGAATAATTCATTGTGGTGCAAAGATGGTGAAATTGTATGTGACACAGGACGGAAGGGGTGTGTTTCTGTAATGTTCTCTGTGTGTGTGTGTGTGTGTGTGTGTGTGTGTGTGTGTGTGTGTGTGTGTAGGTGTGTGTGTGGGGTGCAGTGGGGACTGAACTCAGGGCCTTTACACCGACCCATATCCTCAGCCCTTTTGTGACTTTTTCATTTTGATACAGGGTGTCCCGAAACCACTAAGTTGTCAGAATGGGTTCAAACCTCTTGTCCTTTTGCCTCAGGTTCCCACTTTTAAACATAATCATCATGTGAATTTCTATCTCATTTTATTTTGAGCAATGTCTGCCTTACTCTTAACTGATCTTTGCTTGAACTCTATGGTGTACAGCATTTTAATTTATCAAGTAGACTCAGTGACAAACTGGGAGCCCCTGGGGGTTTCTGGTCACCTGCAGGGACAGAAGCAACTCTCAGGTGAGCCTCCCAGGCAAGAAGCTCCTGCGTGTTGACGTGAAGATCAATGTTGCCTGCCTTTTGAGGATGCTAGAGAATGAACGCGTGAGGCTGGAAGTCGGCCTGTTAGATCGATCCAAACAAACTGCCTGCATGGTCTCTGTGCGGATGATTGCCCACCACTGTGCACAGATGAGATAATCACTGCCAGGGTCACCTCTTTCCACGTGGCTTCCATCAACAGGTCCCCGACCCACGCCTTGCGACACCATAGGGCCCTCTGCAAAGCCAGCTCTCTAAGACTTGTGACTCCCGGGCTTCCACCTCCGCCCTCCAGCGTTGAACGCCTTCTCTCTAATAGATCTCAATTTATGAAACAACTGTAATGGCAAAAATCTAGCAAGGAAATACAATAAGAACTGACAACATAAAATACCACCAACCACCGGAGGAAAGGGCTTGTGGATCAATTAGCAAGATATTGGCAAAAACTCTATAAAGCATTTGGATCACTTATCCAGTAAATGAACAGCGGCTGGATGCGCGGGAGGTTGGGCGCATGCGTTTGTGTGCAGTGAAGAGACTGCGTGGCGAGGACCTTGGCGAGGGGAACCCTGGGGATGAATTAATGACTGGGAGCCAGAGAGCACCGTGGTGTGGGGAGATGATACCCTGCCGCTGTCCCTTTCCTCCTTATTCATCCAAAATCTAATGCTACTTCTCCCACGTTCACAGGTTTCACTGCACGAACAATATTTCCTAGTAATAAGATACAAACTGCATTCAGAGAGGAACAGAAACCTCCCCAGAGCGCATCACGCGGAGATAAGCACTACTAACACGGCAGGCTTTCCCTGATCTATTTTTGACGCCTACCTTCGCGTCTTCCAGCCAACAAAAATGATGCTGCCTCTGCCGTTGATAGGCTCCTTCACTTAGGCAACACTGTGCTGTGAGCAAGCTTTACTTACCAAATATCCTTAGGAAATTTATTTTAGAAGGGCAACCCATTATTCTGTATCAGGGGATAGTTTTTCCCAAACAACTATTTTAAGAAATCTGTGTGTGTGTGTGTGTGTGTGTGTGTTGGATTTATAATGAGTAATAATCTCACTTTAGATAAACCTTACTGGCTAAAGTACTGTCAGAGTGCAAGCTGTTGCATTCCTAAATGCCTGATGCTTGGCCACTCTAAATACAATGCATCTACAATAAAACAGGAACATGATAGCCATCGTCACTAGCTTATCCTTGATGCTGGTTCCTGAGTGTTTTTATGCTGTTCTCCAAGGACCACAGCTCAGGGATGGTATTGACAGGAGAGGCCTGGCCTCTCCCCAGGCGGATGCCTCCTTCTGTTCTCCGTTTCAGCCTCTGTATCAGCACATCTTCAATTTACAACTTAACCTTTTCTTACATGCTAAGCAAATGACATAACATTTTCCCCAGTGTTCTGTATAGGAAACATCTCGCCGTTTCAGCACTCTCTTGTGTGATTAACTATGATGCCCACTGCTAATGCGTGGTAGTGCAGCTGGAGTCTCCATAAAGTTGAGTCTCATAGCTGAGAGAAGGCTCATCATATCTTCTCCACTTTTTTCAATAGGGTTCTGCTGCTTTCCTTGGTCTTACATATTACATTCCACAACTCCTCTTCCATAAAGGGTGCCCAGCATTTTATGAAAGGACAACAAAATTTTGCGGTGTTTGCTGTTCATTTTAATTTGTTTATTTTTTTAACTTGCAGAAAGTTCTGTTTTGTACTGTGAAATATCTAATTTTCTTTTCTGCTATTATCTTTCTTTTATTTTATGCTGTTTCTATCTTGATAAGATTGTTTTACTTTTTATTAAAATATTTTATTGATTTATTTGTTACAGGGTCTCACTATATAGTTCAGACTCATAGTGATCCTCCTATCTCAGCCTCCTTAGGACTGGGATTACAGGTCTGGCCCAGTTTCTGTGGCCAATACAGTGCAATGGAGGTTCCTGGCCAGCACAGCTTGTGGTATTGGGGATCAAACCAGGGCCTTGTGCTTGACAGGTAGGCTTTTAGACTGCCAAGCTATCTCTCCAGCCCTGTCTTTATTTCTTATCATTTCACATTTTGTTTCATTCAAATCTATCAGGGCCTGATAGAGTGCAAAAAGGAATTATACCCAAAGTTCTTTTCAAAGTATCAGTAACTTTTATTTTATAATATAGTCTTTACTCAAAGGTTTTTTTTTTAAATCCATTATAATTATTTACAAAATTTATCATCTTTTGTGTGTGTGGTACAAGGAATCAAACGCGGCACCTTGCATTTGCTAGGTAAGCACTTATGCCGCTGAGCTATCTCCTCAGCTCTATTTTTACAAAATTTATATTAAGAATAATTTCTGTTGCATTTATACAGCTTCACTAAACTTTTATTATGGTTATGCCGTAATGCTACATAATTTCAGTTACTTCATAATGCTATATTAATGATATATTAAATATCTACACCTCTTTTCCTCTTACTTTTATTGTTCCACTTATTCTTCTAGATATTTCTGAAATTGTTGAGCAAAATACATACACACAATATGTATGCATACAAAATTATATTTATATTAATCCAAGGCCTTGAAATATTTAGATCTACATTTAGGTTGTATATTAATATGTGAGAATTTAAAGTTATTTAAAGCATACATTTAAAATATACATTTAAAATATACATGATAAACCTTAAGTTATTCCAGCCCTTTACTATGGTTGGTGAAATTCTATATTTTTCTTCAGAGTCTCCACACACTTTTAAAGTTACCTCTAAGTGCTTTATCAAAAATATTTTCTCTCTTTTATGTTTTCCAAGTTGACATCACTGATTTAGATGAAATCTGTTGATATCAATCATATTTATTCTGTGTCCTGTTAAGCTACCTTTTTCAAATTCTCATACATTTCCGTGGCTCCTTGCAGTTTTCTAGTTTGACAATTAGACACCTGCAAATGCTATCTGGTAAATTAGCCCACTACCAAGAAGGTTTGCAATGATTCTCACACCGCATGGCTCACAGCCCGGAGGAGGTTGATGAGACCACGGGATGTGCCAGTGATAGTGCCTGGTTTCTTGGGCTGATCACAAAGGGACTGCAGCTTCCCTGGGTCTCCTGGCTGCCTATACCTTCGGGAAGGTGGAGGGCATGCTGCCAACATGTACACTTGGTCTGGGAGAGAGGGTGAGGATCCTGCTTCCGCCTAATGCTTCTTAGCTGGCCCGCCACCAGGGAGCTGCTGTCCTGACTGAGCCCAACGTTTCATAGCCATTAAAGAAGCACACCCTTTCTCCAACCCTGGTGGCCCAGCCCTAAGCTGCATTTCTTGCTTGCTGAGGTAGGGAGCAAAAGCCCCTGTGTCCACACCCTATACACCTGTTCCTAGCAGTCAGCTCTACCAGTTTCATAGTAACCAACCCTGTGATCACTTCTGTCTGGCTGCATCCCCCTTTAGAATGTACGTTCTTCATAGCAGAGACACTGCCCACCAGATACCTCACATACTGCACTCGAGAGAAGGAATAACTACCTTTACACCAAAGTAGTGAATGGCAGGTTGCCAATTTTGACTCACTAATAATGTAAAGGAATTTCACCCCTACATTTACGCATGACATCAGTTTCTAATTTTCTCATTTTGTAACGTACTTGTAGATTTGGTTATACTGACTGTGAGACCTTCAGAAAATGTGTTCTATCTTTAACTGCCTCTGAAAACTATTATGTGGATTACATACACTAACCAGAAAATATACGACCTTGATAATTCACTCTATTGACTGAGGTGATATTCATGCTCCAGCATGTACTACTAGCATGTACTGATATTGCACACATGGTAAAGACCTATATTCTGTAGCTTGGCAAAGTGGTTAGCAAGAATTTTACTTGCAAATATTACTTGATTTTTATGGAATATTATTTCTCTTTATATGTTAAACAATGAACTAAGATCCCAGGCAGAGTACATATATGTCCATTTTGAGCAGTTTTTAAAGATTTATCTATTCCAAGTCTACATTTGAGCATAGAAGTTTGTGGTCCTTTGTTACTGAATCATAACTTCATCTGTGTAAAATTTTCATTTTTGCTCTAGCACAGTGGTTCTCAGCCTGTGAGTTGTGACCCTGGTTGGGGGTCAAATGACCAAAACACAGGGGTCGCCTAAAGCCATCAGAAAATACATATTTCTGATGGCTTTTTAAACCCATGCTATGCCATGGTGAAATGTTCTTTATTGGAATTAGCAATAAATGTTTCTCAACATATAATTAAATATTGTTTTTGTGATTAATCACTATGTATAAATTATGCTTGATTTGCAACAATGAGAATACATAATGCATATCAGGTATTTATATGCTGAATCATAACTGTGGCAAAATTACAATTTTGAAGTAGCTACCAAAATTAATTTTTGGTTTGGGGTCACCGCAACATGAAGAAGTATATTGTGGGGTCACGGCATTAGAAAGGTTGAGAACCACTGTTCTAGCATAAGACTGTTGTGTCATCAAGTGCAGCTTGATTTGATATTAATCTAACCTTTGTGACACTTTGAAATTCCAGAGAGGAAAGCCTTATGTTATTTGTAAGTAGTCTCTTTCACCAAGAAATGATCTTGTGCTAATGAGGTTTCATAAGATGCTAGATAGCATCATGATGGGCTCTGGTTGCCATAGGAACCACTGGTATGACCATTGGATTGGATCTGTCAGTCTTTGCATGACCTGTGCTAGTAAAAAAGGGTAGAGACTGAACCAGTCCTGGCCAGTGAGTGATCTGTCAATAGTGCCACCATCAAAACCCCTAAAGAACAAGGTTCAGAGGAGCTGGGGAATAATTCAGATTCCATGTTGGTATGTGACTCACATCCATGTTTATGCTGCTAAGATGTGGGGCTTACTCATTACCACAGCACAATCTAGTGCAGTGGTTCTCAACCTTTCTAATGTTGTGACCCTACAATACAGTTACTCATGTTGTGGTGACCCTAAACCAAAAAATAATTTTGGTGGCTACTTCAAAACTGTAATTTTGCTACAGTTATGATTCGGAATGGCTTTAGGTGACCCCTGTGTTTTGGTCGTTAGAACCTTGCCAGAGTCTCGACCCACAGGTTGAGAACTGCTGATAGTGGATACTGACTTTCTCCCACTGTTTTCTTTGTTTCTTGACTTATGAACAAATGCTTTCACCTCCCTCGGCTCAAGTTTTCATGGCAAGTCAGAAAAAACAGAGTAACTCACTCCATGTTCCAAGTCATTTAGACTAATTATGGTCAGGTAGTATGAAGGAGAAAGTAGAGTGTAGACACCTTCCCTTCTTCACAATAGTGGTTACTTCTTAAGGGACACAGATGCTTTATTTATTTTTATATTTTGTGCAGGGTCTCACTACACAGCTCAGTTTCATAGTGGTCCTCCTGTTTTCAGTCTTCCCAGGATGGGGATTATAGGTGTGGGCCACCACGCCAGACTTGGTCACAGACTCAGTGCACTTGTAGGCAGGGCCGGCTCAGCATGTGGTGCTGGGGGTCGAATCCCGGCCCCTGCACTTGCCTAAGCAGGCCCTTAGTCTGCTGAGCTATCTCACCAGCCCCATGCTTTACTTAAAAAAGAGCAAGCAAAAGAGCAAAACTGAGTCTTATAGATAAAGAAAATAGGATACATATTCTAGAATATAAATGTGCATATATAGACACAAAACAATATGGGTTAACACATTAACCTGGAGGACATTATACCAAGTGAAATAAGCCGGACACAGAGAGGTAAATCCTGGAGTACCCCAGTTATGTGTGAAGAGTAAACACTAGAAATCATGGAGGCAGAAGGCACGGGATATGTGGATGTCTGTCAAAAGGCACAGAATTTCTATTAGAGCAGGAATAAGGTCTAGATATCTATTGCACAGTGTTCTTAGAGATAACAATAATTCATCTTGCATTTCAAAATTGTTGAGTCATTTTTAAAAGACAGCACAAAAAATAGATATGTGAATGCTGGACATGTTAATTAAGTTGTCTTAATAACTCTACTGCATAAACATATATCAAACACTACATTTTACCCCATAAACATATACAATTGTTATTCATACGTTACATTTAGAAGTAGATGCTTATGCATTTTGTCATTACTTGGTGGGGAGAGTAGATGAACTTAAATTTAAAAAGGTGAGCTTAACCGAAGAGTAAATAAGAGCAGAACAAATCCTAAAGTCTCTTTGTCTCTTTCTTCCTTGGCTCGCCCTCTCTCCCTTGTCTGTCTTTTTTCTTTTCTTTTAGACAGGGTCTCACTCTGTCATTCAGGCTGCACTCCATCTCCCTGGGTAGTCCAGGCTGGCCTCGGACTTGTGGCACTCCTCCTACCTCAGCCTCCAGAGTGCCGGGAGCACAGGTGTGTGCCGCCACACCCAGCCCTTGCTTGTTTCTTAATGCTTCTCCATATGGTTTCATTATTAATATTGGAATTCAGAGTATTTTTCAATTTAATATTTAGTGAGTACCATGTTCTGAATAATATTTCCCAAAAGTTCACTAGCTGGCAACTTAGTCCCCAAATGCATATGTTAATGATATTTTAAGGTGAGACTTTTGGGGAAAATGATTAGGATCAGTTGAGATCATGAGGATGAACCCCACGATGCAGGTTCCAGAGCCATGAGAGGAACACACCTGTATTCTGTATAAATTACCCAGTCTCTTGTGTTTAATTACATCAAGGAAAGCAACAGAAGTGTTATCTCAGAAGTGCTGACAGGGATGCTTATAATTTTCTATCATTATTTTTTTTTTTGAATTTAAAAAATCTTTTTTATTTATTTATTTGCATTTTCACCATCTCTAGTTTATGAGCAATTAAATTACACATACATTGAAAGAGCTTCTTACAAACCTGCACAGAAAAGTTGTATTTGAAATAATGGATACCAAAATGGCATCTGTGGTTATAAAGGCAGCTAAAATTTGGATCCTTATTGCCTCATCTACATATGTGGCTATTACTTGTTTATACAGTAGAAAGAAAATATCACAATTTAATTCCAACAAATTATTATTTCAGGGTCTCACTACACATATTGGACTTGTAGTGATCCTCCTATTTCAGCCTACCAAGGGCTGGGATTACAGGCATGCACCACCACTCCTGGTCTCAGTTACTAGCTCAGCATGCCCAGGTTCCAAGGCCAGCCTCACATGTGGCACCATGGATTGAACCCAGATCCTTTGCCTACCAGGCAGACACTTAGACCACCTAGCTATCTCTCCAGCAATGAGGGCTCTCTGAGGACTTCACAGAAACAGTTCTGAGGTATGAGGACCTAGACCAAGACTGGACCAAGATCCCCTACCCTGCCAGCTACACAAATCCCAGCCAGCTCAACCTCTACTCTTGCCTTTGTTTCCATTTTATAGAAAACCCCAAGGTTTCTGTCAGCCCCTGGAAGACATATCTGGAACCTCTTTCTCTGTCCTTGCTGCTGTGGCCACAATCACTAAAGTGCCTTTGCTGGCTTTCGCTGCTGCTCACTTCCTTGACAGGTGTCCTAGGCAGGTGACTGAGCCTGGCCTGCTGGAACCCAGAGTGAAGGCTTTTTCTCCTAACTTCTGGTAGCAAAACCTCTTTTGGGCTGTGTGAGACATAGGGACCCAGGACATGACTGCAGAATGAGAAGTGGACGTGGAGATGAGTGAAGACAATGGTTCAGGCTGATGTGACATTTTATACCACTTCTCTGCTATATTTATAGCAGCTGTCCAGAGGAGACAGAGGAGGAAATGGCATTTTGAACTAAACAGCCATTATTTATAATTGCTTCCCTCAGAGCATGGGTATTAAGTTCATTATTGAACTGAAGTATCTTTTGGAAAGAAAACTGCTGTTCATAGTTTAGTTCTATTAAGATTCAGAAGATGGAAATATATTCCTTGCTTGTGGATAGGAAGAACTGACATTATGAAAATGGCCATACTCTCACAATTGTTATCAGATTCAATGCAATCCTGATTAAAATACTATCTCTATGCCTACAGATTAAGAGAAAGTATTTCTAAAATTCATCTGGAACCTGAGAACTAGAATAGCAAAGGCAAACTTAGAAACAAAGGAAAGACAGGAGGTATCATAATCCCTGACTTGAAATTGTGCTATAAAACTACTATGATAAAATTAGCACGGTGTTGGAAAAAAAAAACCCAAACAACAACAAAAATCAGACCTGAGGATCAGTGGAACAGATTAGAAAATATAGATACAACTACAAACACACTCACTCACCTTATCTTTGATAAAGGGCCAAATATGTTCACTAGAAGAAAGACAGCCTCTTTAATAAGTGGTGCTAGAAAAACTGGCTTTTCACATGTTAAGGGTTAAAACTAGACCCATGTCTGTCACCATGCACTAAACTATAGTGGAAATGCATCAAAAATGTAAATAATAAGACAAGACAATAAAAATTTTAGTTGATTGTTCCTCAGACAAAGGACTTCTTTAAAGCTTAGAATGTAGAAAGAACTTCTAAAAATCAGGTCCTTAAAATTATAAGACCCAATCCAAACATGGATACAAACAGAAAATAAATATAAGAAAAAATGTTCAAGAACTGAAAACATCATACCATAGCAATATCTGTGCACCTATGTTTATAGCAGCCCAATTTGTAATAGCCAAATCTTGGAAACAACCAAAATGCCCATCATTTGAAGAATGGTTTAAAAAAATGTGGTATTTTTATACAATGGAAAACTACTCATCCATAAAGAATGATAAGTTTGAAGACTTCATATATAAATGGATGTATATTGAACATATACTCATTAGTGAAATAAACCAGACCTATATATGTAAATATCGTATAGTCTCCCTAATATAAGAACTTTAAAGAAGAAAACAAGAACTTAAGGGCATAACACAGCTGAATGTGATATGGACTAAACAATGAAGCGACTGGAAGCAGATAAAGCAGAAAACATATCAATAGCAAAATCATACACTGATGTACACAGGATGAATCAGATATTGGTCTTAAGAACCTTCAAAAGGTTCAGCATATTGATTATAGCACAATGTAACACTAAAATTATGTTTGGAATACATGTCACTCTTGACTTTTTGATATGAACTGCTCCTG
>PVJA010002630.1:83823-104753 GCA_004027025.1 Myocastor coypus
TTTTTTTTTTTTTTTTTCTGGGTGATCAAGGGCAAGTCATAGCAAGACCTGTATAACTAAACATTCTTTTTTTTGTATCTTCCAGGGTCAAATCCCCTCAGGATTAAGTTTGGGACCATATACAATACTTTGTAGAACTGTTGTTAGTGTCAGCCTTCGGGACGAGTCACGGCCATTGCTTGGCCATTTTGCTTGCTGTAAAAGCCTGAGAGAATGTTTTTCTCTGGGTGACTCTCCTTAGACGCACTATAGTTCATTTATGCCTTTCCTCTGAGGTCCCATAATCTCCTTGACCAGGAAATTTGAGAAACCTCTGAGTTATAGGATATTACAGCACAGGTTCTCTTATATCCTGAGTCCTTATTGACCTTGAAGGGCTTGGGCCAAAATATTTGCTATCCTCATAGCCCTTCTTTTTCTCCAATTTTTGGTCTGTTAACTTACATTCTTAACCCTCCAGCAGAAAAGCTTTGTGATACTATTACTCTATAACATAGATACTTGAGCTTATTATCACTGGCTTTCTGATATTTTCACTTTCATTCAAACAATTTTACCCGCTTGTGGTTGAGGTTTTAATTTTCTGTAAAGCAGTTCGAATCTGTGTCATGCATTCTATTTCTTTCCTATGTTGCTCATTCAAGGATTGTGGGAGCCCAAATTGCTGGCGTTCACTTTGTAATGACATCATCATCTTGCAACAGCCTCATCTCGTGATAGCCTCTAGTTAAGTTTGTATTTTCCTACCCCCTGCTATTTTCCCCTGTTGCCTTGGATAGCTGCTGACATGTTTCTGGGTCGCCAGCAGTTGCCTTGGATGCCTGCTGATGTCGCTGGCGGAAATGCTTCACCTTCTGCACCCTGTATGTGTACCTGAGCACCCTTTTGAATAAACGAGACTTGATCAGAATCCTGTCTTGTCTCCATTTCTCGTGTCCTTTGTCTCATTTTCCCCCTGTAATCCCCACTCTCCCAGTAGAACCCATGCTGATTCCTCGCTGGTCGATGGAGACAAAGAATTTCATCATTTTTCTATTCGCGTCTATTTTTTTTTTAATCAATGTCTTCTTTAGAAACACTTAGTACTTCTTTCATTATAGTTATCATTTCTTTTTTTTTTTTAACTTCAGAAATATTTCTGATCTGATTTCCTCTACATCTTTCTTCAGTTGGTTTTTACTTCAAATGCTATCATTTCAGAGATTTCAAGTGTGTGACTTCCAATTTCTTCTATTGTGCTGTCTCCTACATTTGTTCTGGGTGGGCTCAGGGCCTGAGAATGCATTTTGCTCCTTCTCTTTGTTATTTTGTACACCACTGTCCTCTGACCTTTGATGTAGAGCTTTGGTAGAGTTCTTACCTTAGCACAGGTCCAGATCTACCAAGTTCAAAGTTGTCCAGGTGGTTGCAGCTTGGGCCCGGCTGCTGAGCTCCACTTCTTCCTGCTTCAGCCCTTGGAGCTGACCCCACTGTGCCATTCTGACAAGATGTTCTGCTCCTGGAACAGCTGGGTGGGTCTTGTCTCTAGTTTCTCTGCAGGGTTCCACACCAGGTCTGTCTGATGGATGAAGTTCCATTCACATGCTGAGCCTGGTTGCTGGGTCAATTGAGTTTCTGGTGGGTCCCACATGATCTTGCTCACATGCCGGGCCTGGTTTCTTGGTTTGATTAGTTTCTGGCAAGTCTGGGTGGTCCCCCTTACCCCCTCATTCTTTTATCATCGACTTGTTTCTTTAAATTTTAAGTGAGATTCTTGTAGACAGTATATGGTTGGCTTTCCTGTTGTTAAATTCAGTCTAATAAGCTCTGTCTTTCATTTGGACTAGCTAGGAATTTATATTTAATGCTGGAACTGCTAGGACTTTGGCAACTCTGGGAGCTGGATTAAATGCCTTTTACATAAAGGGGTGTGCTTGAGTCTTGGAGGGTGCCTGGGGCAAAGTGTTATGACTTATTATTTAGATGCCCCACCCAAAATCTCTTGTGGTAATAGGCTTTTGTAGAGGTCAATGGTGCTAGAGTGTGTGAAAGATTCATGGGGCAGTAGTAGGATTAAGGGTGTGAATTCTATCTGGCCTAGGGACAGGTAGCCTGGATGCAACATGAAGAACAGAAAGAGGCTTGCTGCTAGTTACTTATAGTTTGCTGCTTCTGTCCTCTGTGGACTATTTCCTCCTGTGTAGCATCCCTTTGCCATGCCAGCCTGCCTTGGAGCTAGTCAATTATGAACTGAAACCATTACAAACTGGAAGCTAAATAAACCTTTCCTCCTTTAACCTTGGGTGTTGAGTATTTTTTCTCTCAGCAGCAAGAAAATTAATTAAGGGCTTTCACCCAAAGATATACAAATAGAGAAAGGGGATATACAAAGAATTAAGATGTGTGATATATACATACTAATTCCCTATGATGATCATAGTCATTTTGTACCCCAAACAAGTATTAATAAAAATAAAAATTAGAATCAGGATTCAGCCAATGATTTGAAGAGTCTCCTCTCCAGGTTTCTGGGAATCTTACTGTGTGTACCTTTCATTTCTAGTATTCTGCTCCACAAGTCTTTCCTAATGTGCCCAAACTCTAGTCTCTTTGTCCGCAGCTCATTGAGAGGATCAGGCTCTGTTTGGGTTTCCTTCTGTGCTGCATCATGAAAATTGCCTCTAGGGTTTCATCCAGGCTAAAGATGCATATCGGGTGTTTCTCTCAGGGATCATGCATGGCCTTTTGCTGCTGCTTGTTATACGGTGTCCAAAAGGTTGTTTCACATAATTTGTTTGTTGTTCTTCTTTTCTCTCTTTTTTTGGTAGTTGTTTATGATAAAATGCGGTTTTCCTAGCAGTCCGTCAAACCATTAAAAATCTACTCTGCTATTTCATAATTTTCAAGACTATTAATATTATTCAGAATTTATATCTTTGCAGGATTTTTAAGATCATTTTGTCCTATTACAAAACCTTGTTCCATAAAATTATGAGTGATACACGGACTTACATTTCTTGGAAAATTGATTTTATGTTACTCTGCTTTCTTAGCCAAAAACTCATGCTGCTATTTATTTTTATGAGTAGCTTTATATTCCTCAGTAACAACTTATCTTTCCCCATGTACCATAGGTTTCTGCTTATTTCTAAAATTTTCTGTGTCCATCTCAATCATTAATACATACATAGAAGAACAATAATTCTAAATTTGAATACAGCTGTCTTACCACATTTGTTTTGTTCATTCTGATATTTAGAAAGCTGGTGGTTTATAGTGTTTTGTAGGAAAATGATATAAACAGAACTGAGGTTTTATCATTTCCATTATAGTATTCATAATTACTGTTTTTTGTTTCTTTCATAGACCACTCAAAGCAAGGTTATTATGACAACTGTCCATATCTTAATATTTTACCATTTATTTATTTTTTTATTTCACCATTTAAAATGGTGTTTATCATTAAATATTGTTAACTAATCTTTATCATATTTAAATATTTTCCCTTCTGTTTATTTTATTGGAGCTTAATTTATAATGATCATAAAATTATGTTAAATGATTTCCCAAAGTTTTAAGAATATATAATCATTTATTCTCTTTTTATTTGTTAATATCATTAATTACTTAGGTAAATTTTCTAGAAAAAAACCCTATTTAGTTTTTATTTGCTGGTATTTTGGGCTATTCATAAATGCAATTAGGATGTATATTTTTCCTTGGTCCCATATCAGGTTCCAGGGTTAAATAAAATAGTTCAATAAAATACAGTGAAATACTTTCCAAAGCTTTTTATAGTCTGAAAGTGTTTTCAGGGCAACAGTTCTCAATCTCACCGGTCCCTCGCCAATTCAGGGATTGGTGAGGTCGAAGCTATTTTTGCAAAGACAACCAGATGTGATTTGCCCTCTTCACTCTGTTGATTCTGCAAGGTACAAAAACAGCACTAACATTACAGATGTGTTAGCAAGTCTTAGGGTACTGGCTCCCAGCTCCGTAGACCCTCACTTATTTCACTGCCATGTGCTCATGTGGGTGGGGGCCAGTGTCACTTAAAAATATTCTCAATAAATCTGTAAAGTATATTAATTTTATTAAATCTTGGCACTTCAGTAAGTACCTTTTTAATATTCTATCCAAGGCAACAAGAAATACACACAAAGCACTCTGCTGCATACTGGAGTATGATGGATAGCTTTGTAAAAGCCCATGCTGGGTTTGGATTGCAAGCTGAAAGAGTATTTTTGTTTTTTTCTTCACTACTACCTTTGCTGGAAACAATAGCAGACAACCTATCATCCTTCACCCATAGATATTTGCAAGGTATTTTCTTGCAAATGAACAAAGTAAGCCCACCACTTGAGGAAAATATCCAGCAATATATTTTTTTTAATTTTTATTTTTTTATTTAAATTTAACAATGGTTATATTACATATTTTCATCATCAGATCAGTTTAGATTAATAGATATAGGTATATAAGATGGATCAAACAATTAAACATTAACACTTTCAATAAAAATTAACATTACTTTTTTTATTTTTCTTTTCCCCTTTCTCTTTTTAACAGTTGACACATTGCATATTGTCCTCACAATAGTTCTACAGAGCACAGTGTGTGGGCATGGCCCATCTTCCTATTGATGTTGCTAAGAAAAAAATAAAATAAAATTCTTCTCTTTGAACTAAGAGGAAGCAGATGCATACACAGTCCAATGTTCTGTAATTACAGTGGGCCACCAATGAAGTTTGCAATGTTGCAGACTATTGATCCAAGCCTCCTACAGCTCATCTCATCAATCTAGCTCTGCATTTCATGCATTGTAATTAAGCTTTTTTTTTTTCTGGGTGATCAAGGACAAGTCAAAGCAAAACCTGTATAACAAAACATTCATCTTTTGTATCTTCCAAGGTCAAATCCCCTCAGGATTAACTTTGGAACCATATATAGTGCTTTGTAGAACTGTTGTCAGTGTCAGCCTTGGGGATCCAGCAATACTTAGTATTAGTGACATTTTTTTCTTTTTCTTTTTTGTTCTTTCTTTCTTTCTTTCTTTCTTAGGACCAGAGTTCAAACTCATGACCTTGCACTTGTCAGGCAGGCACTTGTGCCATGGAGTTATCTCCCCAGTCCCAACTAAAATTTGAGCTTTCAGTAAAAATGAGCTTTTGGAAAAGCTCCAGTTTGCTACTGTGAGATAGATGTCTCCCCACTTATCAAAATGTTTCTCTGCTGTGATGTAGGGTGCCATCAATGCACAAGACTCTAGAACATTGTGTAATAACATGTGTCAACATTTGGAAGATCTGAATAGACCAGCAAATTAATATTTTCCAAATGGCTAATGTGTGATGTCACAAAATCACATGAGTTCAAGATAAACCAGTGAATGTCTAATATAACAGAGTATGAAAAGTTTATCAGTTTTTGAAAAACTAATGCTACTCAAATTGGGCCATATCCACAATTATCTAATTATCATACCTTTTCTTTCTCATCTACATATTTCTGTAAGGCTTGATTTTCTTTATGTACTTCAAATGAAATAAGATACTGCAAAAAATTGAATACAGATGTAAAATATAAGAATCTAGTTTTCCTTTTTAAAGTTAGACATTGGGCTGGGGCCCATGGTACACACCTGTAATCCCAGAACCCAAGAGCCTGAGGCAGTAGGATTGCTGTGAGTTTGAGGCCATTCTGGGCTACATAGTGAGTTCAAGGCCAGCCTGAACCACATGGTGAGACCTTGTCTGAAAACAACAAATATGTAACCAAAAATAATAAGCTAGAAAAGGCTTTCAACAATATAAAACAATGTAGTTCTCATTAATTTTTTGAAAATGTATTTTTCATATAAACATATTGGTTTTATTAAAAGACAGTGTATTCATTGTAATACTTTAAATCAGTGACTGTAAAAATTTTCTATTTTGTTTTCTAGTATGCTAGATATTGATAGCTACTGCTGACATAAGCAAAGCTTTTTTGAGGTCCTTAGGAATTTTTAAGAATGAAAAGTAATTATAGGGCTAGAAAGCCTGAAAACAAGTGGTTAAAGATTATATAGTTTGCAATAGTGAAAACAACTGAGCTCAGTGCCTCTTTAGTTGGGTTGTCTACACTTTTTATTTTCCTCTGTTGTAAATGCTTTTTAATGCTTTCTGCTTTTTCTTAGTCGATTCTGGTGACTTACATGTTTGTTAGAATAGCACCCATTTCTTATAGGTTTTAAAGTTTATTGTCAGTCGAAACATTTTTCAAGTTTCTTTCAATCCCCTTAGTGTCACTAGTTATTTGTCCTCTCTTATTCCTAATCTTGAATGTTTTCACTATTTTCCCCTGGAATCCTCTTTATTTTATTTTTATTTTAAGTATATCTCTAATGGGACATTACAAAAGCTTTGGGACCAGAAGAAGAGGAGATGATAGTAGACAGAACAATCAAAGAAGACCAAAAGGTATGGGCTGTGCCATGTGGACTGGCCCCACATCTAGGTACTGTGAAAACTCAGGAGAAAAACATGGCCGGGTGGGTTGTCAGCTGGGGTCTTAACTTATGCATCACAGAGATGATATTTGGTGAGTCACCCATATCCAAGTTCTGCTTCCTAACTTGTAGCATTTTTAACTTGAACTCTGCACCTGTTACTAGATTTAGACCCATAATTCTCACTAGCCATATGTATCAAAGCCACTGATCTAAAAGCTAGTCCCCTTCCAAATGCATCAGCATACTGATGCTTGTTAATCAGAGAATGCCTCTGATGTGCACCCAGGTGTGTGACTTTGTACGGAACATACTTGGAGGGGCCTCTGCAAGCAAATGAGGAAGGTGATATTTGCAGAGTGAAGACAAGTCCACTGAGACTTCCTGTGGCCCTTAGGTAAAGGCTGTAGAGCTGAGCCTGTGGATTTTCTGCTCAGTTGTTGGTGGCAGGTACCCCCTGAGGAGGGCTGGAACCTCGGTTGGGGAAAGTCCTTGTAGACTGCATCTGTGCCCAGCAAGAGTTGCAACTCTGTGCCTTCAGCAATCTTTGATAGTTAAATTGGACTGTCACCTTGATTGGATTGAGAAGTGCTTAGTAAACTAGTAAAGCACATTTCCACGTGTATCTATGAGAAAGATTCCCAGGATGATTGACACTAGGAATTGCAAATGGGAGAGACATACTGTGAATGTGGGTGACACCATCCAAAAGAGGGCTCAGATAGCACAAACGCAGAAAACATGGAAGCTGAGGGGTCCAAGCTGTCTTCCTCTCCATTTGTTTCCTGGCTTCCCCAAGTGAGTAGCTTTCCTCTGCCATGATGTCTTACCATGATATTTCTGCCTCATCACAGACCCAGAAGCAATGGGTCTGAAGCAAACACGAACTGAAATTATGAGCCAAAGTAACTCTTTCTTTTCTTAAATTGATTTTCTCAGGTATTTTGTTACAGCAACACAAAGCTAACAAAGCTCCTCTTTCCAGTAGATGGAGAATAGGTACATTGGCCTGACAGAGAGTATCTGGGCAGAATATCCTGAGATTTACAGCCGCAATGGCTATAAGGTGCATTCTGAACTCAGAATTAAGATGTTAAGAAGACAAGATGCACCTATGAAAATGATTCAGCTGTCTTTTTTGAATGTCAAAGCAAGTCATACTCTAGAAAGAATCAGAGGAGAGAACCACTACTCCAAGGCCTCCTAGAGGTCTTTTTTCATTGTCCACTATTTTTGTTTCTTCTTACAAACCTGTTTTACTCTACTTTCTTGATGCTTCGCCTTTCTTTACAGTTTTCTAGTAGCCACCTGATACAGGAGATGGGTAATCATCAGCGCTGAGCTGGTAAATGTTTATAAACTTGCTCTGTGAAAAAAAGTGAGCACATATATGCACTTAAATTTTACTGATATGAAGGACATGGAGGGCACAATGTGTAAATACTCTTACAATATTCTTTAATATAAATACTACACAATACTATTATTATATATTTTAAAGAGAAAAACAATAAGCACAATGATACAAAGTTTGAAAATAAGATAATAACAATGGTTAATGTATTACATATTTTTATCTTCAAAGTAGTTGTTCAGATTATGAGATATAGGTGTGACAGATTAATCAAAAAATAAAAGACAATGCATTATTTTTAATGGATTAATAGAAATTAGCAATATACTTCTCTTAACTAATATTTATTTATTTATTTATTTATTTATCCTTTCTCTTCTTCTTTCCTCCATACCAGTTGTACTTTTCTTGGAGCAGTTTCTTCCCCTCCCACAATATGTAGTATACATTTTGAATCTTATTTATTCCATGAGTTTTTTACATTAGTGAGACAATGCAATGTTTATTCATGAGAGTTTGGTTTATATCACTTATGAATATTGTCTCCAGTTGTGCCCATTTACCTACAAAAAAAACCTTTGAGTTTGTCCTTCTTTATAGATGAGTAGCACTCCATTGTATAAAAATACCAATATGCCACATCTTTTTTATTCATTCCTCAGTTGGTGGGCATTTGGATTATTTCCAAGATTTAGCTATGACAAATTGTGCTGCTGTAAACACGGGTGTACATATATCACTGTGGCATGATATTTTCAGTTCTTCTCAGAAGAGGAATGGCTGAGTTGAATGGGACCACTAATACTAGTTTTTTGAGGAAACTCCATATTGATTTCCACAGGGGTCATACCAGTTTACACTCCAAACAACAGGGAAAAGAGCTCTTTTTTCCCCAAAGCCCCTCTGGCACTCATTATTGGTTGATATTGTGTTAATAGCTATTCTTTCTGGGGCGAGAGGAAATCTCAGTGTTGTTTTAATTTGCATTTCTTGACAGACCAATGATGTTGAATTTTTTTCATGTATTTATTTGCCATTTATATTTCTTCATCTGAAGAGTGCATATTTATCTCCAATGCCCATTTTTGGAATGGGTCTTTGAATTGCGGGGCGGGATCTGACATTTTTCAGTGCTCTACATACTCTAGGTAGAAGTCCTTTGTCTGAGGGACAGTTGGCTAAAATATTTTCCTACTCTGGGTTTTCTTTTTACTTTGTTGATTTCTTTTGATGTGCAAAAACTTTACATGAGATGAGATCCCAATTGTTTATTCTTTGAATTATTTTCTGTACAGTTTCAGGTTTGTTCATGAACTCTGTTATCAAGATTTCCACCTACTCTTTCTTTCAGTAGATTTAGTGTTCCTATTTTAATGTTTAGCTTTTTGACATATTTTTTACTTTAGTTTAGTGCATGATAATGGACATAGGTCCATCAGAACATGGATTTTCATTGTTGGTCAGTTTTTAATTACATTTTTACTTTTGTTAACTGACATTGGGTAATTCATAATTTTTTATTTCTTTATTTTAATGTTATGCATTTGACACAGGATCTCACTCTGCAGCTTGGACTCATAGTGATCTTCCTAATTCAGCCTCCCTAGAGCTGGGATGACAGGCATGTGCCAACACGCCCAGTCTTGAAGGCTGGTTTGCGCGCCCAGGGTAGGGCTAGCAGGGCTTGCAGCACTAGAGATAGAACCCAGGTCCTTGTACTTGCCTAGGCAGACACTTAGACTATTGAGATACCTCCACAGCACTCATCCAGAGTTTTTGCATCTTCTTGATTCAGCTTTGGTAATTCATATGTATCTAGGGATCCGTCAATTTCTTCTATATTTTTCATCCTATGTGAATAAAAATTTTCAAGGTAAGTATTGATGATCTTCTGAAGTTCCACATGATCTTTGGTGATTTCACCCTTTTTATTTCTTATTTCATGAATTTGTGTTTTTTCTTTCCATTTTTTGGATAAGATTAGCTAGAGGGTTATCGATTTTATTTATTACTTTAAAGAACCAACTATTTAATTCATTAGTGCTTTGTATTTTTTTAAATCTCAATCGTGTTAATTTCTCCTCTGATCTTTATAATTTCTTCCCTTGTATGGGCTTTGGGCTTGACTTGTTCTTCTTTACCTAGAACTTTGAGGTGCAGCATTAGGTTATTTGTGCTTGTTCTCTTTTCCTGATATGAGAATTCTCCACTACAAGGTTTCTTCTTATGACTATTTTCACTGTGTCCCACAGGTTCTGCTATGTTGTATACGCACTTTCATTTCATTGTAGACATTGTTTAATTTCTTCTTTAATCTCATCTGTGACCCATTGTTTTTTTCAGGAAGATGTTATTTAATTTTGTATCTTTATTGAATAAAGTTCAATATGGTTACTTTTGTCATTAATTTTTAATTTCATGGCACTATAGTCAGATAATATACATGGGATAATTTTAATTCCTTTTCATTTATTTAAGCATGTTCTATGGGCTAGTATAAGGTCAATTTTAGAAAACATCCCATGTGCAGCTGAAAAGAATGTATATTTTGCTATCATTAGGTAGAATACTCTGTAAACATCTACTAAGTACATTTGTTCACAAATGGTCCATTTGGACCAATTCTGATATTACCTTGATGACATTTTTTTGTCTATTGATCTACCTCTTTGTGACAATGGGGCATTAAGTTCTCCTGTTGTAATTGTGCTTTTTCTCATTTGATTTTTCATGCCATATATATATATATATATATATATATATATATATATATATATATGATTTCTTTTATGTTTGGTGCATGTATATTTATGATTGTGATTGTTAGCTGTTCCTTTTGAAGTTTTCCCCTAACACATATGGAGTGACTTTCTTTGTCTCTTTCCATCATGCTTAGCTTGAAATTCACATTGTCTGCAAACAGAATAGCAAACCCTGCATTTTCTTGGTTCTTGTTTCATGGAATATTGTTTTATGTCCTTTGACTTTCAGTATCTGAGCTCCTTTTGGGGTTAAATGTGTTTCTTGTGTAAAGCACATTGTTGTATCTTGTTTCTTGACTCATTCTATTAATTTGTTTATTTTAATTGGTGACTGAGGCCATTTACATGCATGGTTATAACTGATATGTATTGCCTCATCTTTGTCATGTCATTTTGCTGTGTTGGTTCCCTGCTTTCTCCCTCTGTTTAATTACTTACCCTTCTTGTCAGTTTCTTTCTGTTGTTGTTCTTGAAATTGAGATCATTTCCATGTCTGCCTAGAATATCTTTCAGTACTCTCTGTAGGGTTGGTTTGCTGGTCAGGAGTTTCTTCTGTTGCTCTTTGTCACGTGTCTCAGTTACTCTCCTCTCATTACTGAGCCAAATACCGGACACTCAAAATGAAGGAAAGAAAGGTTGATTTAGCGCACAGTTAGTGGAGATTTCAGTCCACACTTGCTCGGTTGGCTCCAAGGTGGAGTGGTACATGGCAGAGAATAACCTTTCATGGCAGTGGCAAAGAGCAGAGAGCAAAGGGAGTGGCAGCAGCTCAGGCAGCTAGCTAGCCTCTCTCCCCTGCTTACATTGTAAAGCAAATTACCTGCCTCAGGGCTGGTTCAGCATCCAATCACAAACTCCAGAAGCCACCCCTTGACTTCATGAGGCTTTAAGGGGACATCATGCACAAACCAAAACATCATAGAAGAGTCTTATTTTTCCGGTAATTTTGGAGGACAGTTTTACAGGCTATATCCAACTGGATTGGCAATTGCTTCCTTTCAAGGCTTGAAATGCTTCACTCTAAGTTCTTGAAGGTTTGGGTTGAGAAGTCTGCTGATGAGCTTTTCCGAATAGGTGATCTGCTTCTTTTCTCTAACAGCTTTTAATAGTGTTTTCTTATGCTGAATTTCTGCAATCTTAATCACTATGTGTATGGATGCAGATTTATTTTGCTTCTGATTAATGGGAATTCTTCATGCCTCACTTAATGTATGTTAGGTTTTTTCCTCATGCTTCAGTAATTGTCTACTATGACTTCTGCAAATAGTTATTTTATTTATATTTATTTATTTTTGTATTTTAGGGAAGAGTCAACAGGGTGTTCAGGGTCTCACTACTAGATTGGACTCAGTGATCCACCTATTAACAGCCTCCCAAGAGCTGGGATTATAGGCAGGCGCCACCATGCCCAGTCGCAATTGTTGTCTCAGTGTGCCCCAGGGGCAGAGCCAACATGGCAGGCCCAGGGATCAAACCCCTATCCTCTGTGCCTACTTATAGGCACTTTAATCCAATGAGCTATTTGGCCGGCCCTGTGAAGTTTTTTTTTTTTTTTTTTAGTGTTGGCTTATGCTTTACATTGACACTGGTTGTTATTATATTAGCTTTATTTGCATTATCTTTCAGTTGTTGAACTGTTATTTCCTGATCTTTTGTTATTTTGAAGCATTCTTTCCCTTCATGATTGCTAGCTGTGCTTCTGTCTACAAGGTCTGAAAGTCTGTCTTGAATTTCATTCAAGCAGCTTTGCCAGCTTTAAATGGAATTTCTAATTTTCTGGATAGCTATTTAAATCTATTCCTTTCCTATATTGATTAATTTTAGCTTCCCTCCTTTTCCTAGCATCATCTATTGTTTACTCTATCTCTAGATTTGCTGAGAAATTTCTTTATGGGGGCCAGGGAGGTAGCTCAGTAGATTAAGTGCTTGCCTGGCAAGTGTAAGGTCTTGAGTTCAATCCCCAGGACTGAAAAAACCAATTCCTTTATGAGCTTTGATATTTCATTTTTTTTTTCACAAGAGGTATTATTTCTGACCTGATTTCCTATAGAGCATCATGGATTTATTTCTTTATATGCATTGATTGTTATCTTTTGAGAAATTTCAGTTGTATATCTTCCATTTTCTTTTATCTCCTTATCTTCACAGCCTTGTTGAAGAAGGGCTGGAGAACTGAAATTATATATTGCTTCTGTGTCTTGTCACTTTCTATTTCAAAATATTTTATTTTGTTCTCTGTGTTGATCCCTGTAAATTTTTGTATTAGATACAAAAGAATCTCTAAGAAAAGCCTGTTCCTTAGGGATGATTTTCTGTGCATAGAAGCACTGATTAATACCCACCTTGGCTTGTGTCTGTTCCAAGATCCTACCTTTCCAGCTAATTAACTAAAACATTGGTTTCTGTTTGGCTCAGTTCATCGGTCTTTGTTAGTTGGCCATGGTGAAATTATTCCAGAATTTCTCAGTATTGTTGCAGAAGGGAGAACAACTGATCATAATAGATGGTTACATCCCAGCCAAAGTAGTATAGTTAGCAATAATGATAGCATTAATCACAGTTTATAAACTAACAAACTATAGCTATTAATTTTGTGCCTGAAGTCATAGAAGAAAAATGTACATTTATGTAAGAGCCATTTGTAGATTGTAAGCTCACATTTAAGGTGTTTCCTCTTGGTAGAATGGTTTTACTTTGTGGAGGGGAGATTTAAGAAGGATAGTGGGTAAAACAAAGTTAACTGCAAAGAAAGCAGAAGCAAGGCTGGAGGACAGAAGATGATCACTCAAACTTGGGAAACGTAGACAGGGCCGAAGCGAAAGAATGAGCAAGTAAGTAGGAGATTATCTGGACTTTGTTTTGAGGTTGGAATCAGTTTTTTTTTTTTGTGGCTTGAGTTCTCCCCAGCCATTTATTTATTTATTTATTTATTGCGGGAACAGGGTTCAAACTCACAACCTTGCACTTGCCAGGAAGGCACTTGTGCCACAGAGCTATCTCCCCAGCCCCTCCCCTCCCCAGCCATTTAGAAAAGAGAGAGCAAAAGCAAGAGAAAAGAAAAGAAAATGAAATACAAAACAAACAAAAGAGAACAGGGGTGGCCTCACATGCCTATTTCTTTTTTTTATGTATTTAGTACAGAGTCTACAAGGTCTCACTATATAGATCAGGACTTGTAGTGATTTGCACGGATCCATAAATATAGGTGTCCATTGATCTCACTGTGAACAGTTCAACCCCAGGGAGACACTGCAGTAGAAATGAGAAAGACAGACAAGATGAAAAGGTGGGCTAGGTGGTCATCAGTCTGCCTGATGGGCAAGGATAACTCAACACACACAGAAACGATCCTTTATTTATACTTCCACAAAGTTTGCATGCCATGACACAAGGCTACCAGCAACCAATAGCTGGCCTGAACCAGCCAGGATGTTTTTCTCAGCAGGATATTTTTCTCAGTACTGGGGTAGCTTTCTGCTCCAGGCACAGAGGCCCAGCGCCTCCTACACACACTCGATCAAATTCCTGGCTTCCTGTGGCTCCCAACACCATGTATATTATCTGATCACAATGCAATGAAAGTGGAAAGTAATAACAAAAGTAATCATAAGAACCCCAGAAATTCATGGAAATTAAACAACAGTCTTCTCAGCAACCAGTGGGTTACAGATGATATTAAACAAGAAGTTAAACAATATTTACACTTTAATGAAAATTCAAACACAACCTACTGGAATTTATGGGATGTAATGAAAGCAATTCTTAGAGGGAAACTTACCACCCTGAACTCACACATTAAGAAAACAGATTGAGAACAAATAAATACTCTCACATAGCAGCTAAACTGACTAGGAAAGGAAGAGCAAACAAAACCCAAAGCCCAAGGATGGGAGGAAATTATAAAGATTAGAGCAGAAATTAACTCAGTTGAGACAAAGAAAACAAACAATACAAAGAGCTAATGAATCCAAAAGCTGGTTCTTTGAAAGTTTAAATAAAACTGATAAGCCCCTAGCTAACCTCATCAAAAAGAGGAAAGAAAAGACTCAAATTCAAGCAATAAGGAATAAAAAGGTTGAAATTGCTACAGTCCCAGCAGAGATTCAGAGGACCATAAATAGCTACTTTGAGAATCTTTACTCTCACAGAATTGAAGACACAGATGAAATGGACAGATTCCTAGAAAGGTACAAACTACCAAAACTAAATCAAGAAGATATGACAATTCTCAATAACCCAAGAACACTCAATGAAATACAAAAGTCTACTGACAAAGAAAAGTCTAGGTCCTGGTGGATTCACAACTGAATTCTAAAAGAAATTTACAGAAGACATAATCCCAATACTCCTCAAACTGTTCAATGAAACTGAAAAGGAAGCAATACTCCCAAATCATTCCTAAAGGCAAGTATTACACTGAACCAAAACCAGAGACACATGCAACTAAAAAAGAGAACTACAGGCCAATTTCTCTCATGAACATAGATGCAAAAATCCTCAATAAAATCCTTGGCAATAGAATACAGCAAATCATACAGAAGATTATATACCATGATCAGGTAGAATTCATCCCAAGGATGCAAGGATGGTTTAATATACGCAAATCTGTTAGTGTAACACATTATATTAATATCTCAATTGATACGGTAAAGGCTTTCAAAAAAGTCCAACACTCATTCAGGTTCAAAGTACTACAGAAAATAGGAATAGAAGGCCTCTACTTCAATCTAATGAAAGCCATCTATGGCAACCCAATGGCCAACATAATTCTAAATGGGGAAAAGCTGGAGTTTTTACTCTCAGATCTGGTACAAGAGAAGGATATCCCCTATCGCCACTCCTCTTCAATATAGTTCTGGAATCATTAGCTACAGCCATTAGACAAGAGAGAGAAATAGAAGGAATAAGAATAGGTAAAGAAGAAGCTAAACTATCACTGTTTGCAGATGACATGATAATCTACTTGGAAGACCCAAAGAACTCCACCAAGAAGCTACTAGAATTAATACACAAATTCAGTAGCATAGCAGGGTACAAAGTCAACACACAAAAGTCAATAGCATTCTTCTACACAGATAACAAACACACTGAGAGAGAAATTAGAGAAACAATACCTTTAACAATAGCATCAAAAAATTGAAAGACTTAAGAATTAACCTAACTAAAGAAGTAAAAGAGCGTCTCAATGAATACTGCAGAATTCTGAAAAAAAGAGATCCTAGAGGATTTCAGAAAGTGGAAAGATATTTTCTGCTCCTGGGTAGGAAGAACCAACATTGTGAAGATGGCCATACTCCCTAAATTGATATACATATTTAATGCAATCCCTATCAAAACACCATCAACATACCTCACCGACCTGGAGAAGTTATTCTTAAAATTTATTTGGAACCAAAAAGACCCAGAATTGCAAAGACAATCCTGGGCAACAAAGGTAAGGCAGGAGGCATTACAATTCCTGATCTAAAACCTGATCTAAAATTATACTACAGAGCTACTGTGATACAATCAGCATGGTACTGGCAAAAAAAAAATAAACCTGAAGATCAATGGAATAGATTAGAAGATGCAGAAGTAAATACAAACACACTCAGCCACCTTATTTTTGACAAAGGGGACAAACATGTTTACTGGAAGACAGATAGCCTCTTTAACAAATGGGTGCTGAAAAAACTGGCTCTCCATATGTCGAAAACTAAAAGTTGACCCAGGTCTATCACCATGCACTAAACTAAAATCAAAATGGATTAAAGATCTAAATATTAAATGAGAAACCCTAAATCACCTAGAGGAGAAAGTCAGAGGAAATCTTAAAGAGATCGGGGTAGGCAAATAGCTCATGGGCAAAAATCAAAATACACGTTTAACACTTGAAATAATCAACAAATAGGACCTCCTTTGGCTGAAAAGTTTTTTCATGTCAAAAGAAATTATCAACAGAGTGAGAAGACAACCCACAAATTTCGAAAACAATTAACTAGTAAGTATTCAGACAAAGGTCTTCTATCTAGATTTCATAAAGAACTAAAAGCCATTAGGGTCCCAAAATTCAAAGATCCAATCCAGAAATGGGCATCTGAGATGAACACACACTTCTCAAAGAAAGAAATGCAAGAAGCCTATAAATACATGAAGAAATGCTCCACATTGCTAGCCATTCATGAAATGCAAATCGTAACAACACCTAGATACCATTTCACCCCAGAAAGAATGGCTACCATAAAGAAATCAACCTACAACAAATGTTGGAGAGGCTGTGGGGGAAAAGGAACCCTTCTCCACTGCTGATGGGAATGCAGACTGGTGCAACCATTATGGAAAGCAGTGTGGAGACTCCTTAAAAAAGTAGAACTGGAAATCCATTCAATCCAGCTATCCCCCTACTGGGAATTTTTCCAGAAGAACTGAAAACATCCTATCATAGTGATATCTGTGCACCTATGTTCATAGCAGCACAATTTGTGATAGCCAAATCCTGGAAACAACCAAAATGCCCATCATCTGAAGAATGGTTGAAAAAGATATGGTATTTTCATAAAATGGACTATTACTCAGCTATAAGGACTGATAAACTAGAAGACTTCATATACAAATGGATGTATCTTGAACATTTACTCATAAGTGAAATAAACCAGACCTACATATGCAAATATTATTAGTCTCCCTACTGTAAGGACTCGAAAGAAGAAAAAAATAAATAAATTTTGAGCAGTACTGGGAATCAATCTCAGGACTTTCCATTTTCTGCATCCTCAGCCCCTGTAATTTTTTTTTAGAAGAATGACTTAAATACAAAATTAATTTGGAAGAGTTAAAAAATTAATGTTTATTGAAAGTGTTAATGTTGTTTGACCAACCTTACATACCTATACCTATTAATCTAAACAGATTTGATAATGAAAATATGTAATACAACCATTGTTAACTTTGTTTTGAAATTCTATACTATAAATTATGTACTCTTGATTGTTACTGTCTTTCTTTGTTTCTGCTATTTTTATTCTTTAAAATAAAATTAAATCTGTTTTTAAAAAGAATGTTACTTGAATTTTTTGCCATGTTTATGGTGTAATGGCTGCAGATACCACACTGTAAAACTTAATTTGAATTGATGGTCCTGGGGTGGAGAGATTTTGCTCCTTGGGGAACGTTAGCAATGTCTGAAGATACGTTTTGCTGTCACAACTAAGTATGTCTTTATCCTCCATTCACTGGACTGGTTGCTACCAGTCCAGTGAATGGAGGATAAAGTCATACTTCCTTCAGTAAAGATGTATCTGGTCTAAGGAGATTCGATCTGTATTATTAAATTTTTTCTCAATAATGTTTACATTTTAGACAATTAACAAAGTCTCAGGTCAAGCCTCATTATGTTTGCCAATTTCTGTGGTGTAAATATTCTTACAATAATAATCCTTTATGTCAACTAGACTGGCTTAAGGGATATAAACAGGTAGCTGGTAAAATATTATTTCCAGGTATGTCTGCAAGCACTTTGAGTTTCTTATGCCCTTCGCAGTTCAGGACTTATATAAGTGTCCCCCTCCATCACCTCATCCAGCTCACAAGCTTTTAGACTGAATTACTCCCAGCTCTGTTGGATTCTAGCTTGTCGACTGTAGGATTCCCAGAGTTACATATTTCAAGAGCCAATTCCCATAGAAATCTTTTTTCCTTATACCCACACATTCTACCATCATTTTATGATAATGTAAAAGTGTCTCACTTTCAATAGAGGGAGAGTTTAGAAGTTTTATTCTTTCCTCAGGCCAAGTATTTGTGGAAAGATAGTCTCTTGAGGTCCTAGGTAGCAAGAGCTCCCAGTGCAGCTCAGCACACTGCACTTGCCAAGCAGGCACTTATGCTGCTGAGTTATCTCTCTGGGTCTTTATGTTGGGTTTAGGCCACAAACTCTAATGTAGGTCATAGCTCATGCAAGAGAATGAAATGTTGGACTGCATAGTTGTAAAGCTTTTAAAAATTCTTTTTTTCTAATCTTGTGTTTTATTTTACAGGAATTATTTTAAAATTATCACACAAATTTCAGTTGTAGAAAAAAATAGATGGCAACATCTGAGCTGAGTACAAATGATGGAGTTTGTACTAAATTTGGCAAAGGCAGTAAGGATCGCTGTTATGGTTTATGTCTAGTTCTCCCCCTAAAGCCTCATGCAATCATGGGCAGGGACTTCTAGAGTTTGAGACTTGAATGATGATCCACTGGGATTACGTGTTTTACTACTGTTGGGATTATGGTCTGAGTACTGCTGAGACTATAAGTGTGGCCTGAGACGATAGGTTAAGGCAGAGAGCCTGATGTAATTCAAAAAGTGAGACAGACTAACACTGTTGTCCTCTGTTCTCCTGGTTGGTCAGTTGCTTCTGTTGCCATATTGTTGCTGTTCCGCCATCATGAACTGGATGCTTTCTGCCCTGATCCACTCAGCCTTGGGCCAGCCGAATATGGACTGCAACCTCCAGTAACTGTGAGCTAATAAACCTTTCCTTCCTTCATTTTGAGTGTCGGGTATCTGTCCCAGCAATAAGAGAAGAGTAACTAAGACAATCACCAGTGGGATCTCCTGCCTGACAACTTATATTTTGGCACCTTTCCTTCTAATAACTTTTCTATGGTTTTGTCATAAAACAGACACTATATATTATATTCATAGCTACTTTTAAACTAAATATTATGTTATGAGCATTCTGACATCCCTGAATATTTTTTGAAATACGGATTTTAATGGCTCTATATTATTCAGTTATATGAACAAACTAAGATTTACTTATTTAATTTTTTGTACTTCAGGGAAGGGTCTACAGGGTCTTCAACGCCTCATTACTAGATCAAACTTATAGGGATCCACCTGTTTGCAGGCTCCCAAGAGCTGGGATTACAGGCACACATCACTATGCCCAGTCTCAATTGCCCTCTCAGGCTTGAACCTCTGACCTCTGCATCTGCCTGCATGTGCTTTAATCCACTGAGCTATTGGGCCAGTCTTAAAATTGATTGACTTATTCTCTTACTTAGGACTTTTAGGTTACATTCAGCTGTTACTTTTTAAATAGCAATGTGGTGAAAGCAAATGGATATTTAAAACATAAATACATTCTTTTACAAGGAGGACTGATTGGTACTTTAGAGTTTCCAACTTCTCCTGGTTTGCTTTTTCCGCCCTTTGGTGCTCACCAGTTTGTGCCTTCAAGGATCCATCTCTACCTTTGATATCAGGTCTTAATTAGGATTTACTGCACATGTTTGCAGAGACACGAAAATCAATGAAACTGAAATTTAAGAGGAGCTAGCGCCTTGTTGGGTAGTTTTCCCTGTAGTCCACTAACCCTTTATGCCCTCTGAACTTGCAAGTCAGAGATCAGTGCAAGAATGTAATCATGTTACATCAAGAACCTTTTCCTTGTAAAACATGTCAAACTTTGAAAAACTCTGAAAATCAGCAAAGTGCTTTAGATCAGAAAGTGGGCTAACTTCCTATTTTGGCAATAGCTATCTTTTAGAGGATATATAACATACATGCAACAAAATTTTCTAAGTTTAAAATGAACAACTATCATATATTGGTCTTAAGAACCTTCAAGGGGTTCAGCATATTGATTATAGCACAATGTAACGCTAAAATTATGTTTGGAATACATGTCACTCTTGTCTTTTTGATGTGTACTGCTCCCGGTGTAAACTCAGTTACTGTCATTTTCTCTCTCAAGAGTAGTACTTGAAAATAAGAGACTGGGCCAAATACCATATTTTTGAAATGGTACAATTTTGTATTTCCTTGAATTTCCAAATATCTGTGTCAAAATTGTGTAATTGCTTATATCACATTGTATGGAAAGTTATTAGAATATCAATGATGGCCAGAAAATATCATTTCCAAGCTAAGTCAAAGATATTTGATACTCAGAAAGCCAGTGATGATAAGCTCAAGTACCTATGTTACAGAGTAATAGTATCACAAAGCTTTTCTGCTGGAGGGCTAAGAATGTAAGTTAACAGACCAAAAATTGCAGAAAAAGAAGGGCTATATAAGGATAGCCAATATTTTGGCCCTAGCCCTTCAAGGTCAATAAAGACCCAGGATATATGAGAACCTGTGCTGTAATATCCTATAACTCAGAGATGTCCCAAATTTTCTGGTCAAGGAGATTATGGGACCTCAGAGGAAAGGGATGAATGAAGTATAGTGTGTCTAAGGAGAGTCACCCAGAGAAAAACATTCTCTCAGACTTTCACAGAAAGCAAAATGGCCAAGCAATGGCCGTGACTCGTCCCGAAGGCTGACACTAACAACAGTTCTACAAAGTACTGTCTATGGTCCCAAACTTA
>PVJA010002631.1:0-59723 GCA_004027025.1 Myocastor coypus
TTTAATGTATTTAGTACAGGATGTAATGCCATGACCCTGCAATACAGTTCCTCATGTTGGGGTGACCCCAAACTAAAAAATAATTTTGGTGGCTATTTCAAAATTAATTTTGCTACAGTTATGATTCAGAATGGCTTTAGGTGACCCCAGTATTTTGGTTGTTTGACCCCCACTGGGGTCGCGACCCACAGGTTGAGAATCGCTCGTCTACAGGGTTCTACAGGGTATACAGGGTTTCACTATGTAGATCAGACTCATAGTGATCCTCCTGTTTTCAGACTCGAAAGTGCTAGGATTACAGGTACACACTACCACGCCCAGTCCCAGTCTCTATCTCAGTATGCCCTGGTGGCAGGGCCAGCAGGGCTAGCAAGACATGCTGTGGATTGAACCTTGGCCACTGCTCTCTGTCTAAGCAGGTGCTTTAGTCTGCTGAGCTATTTGGCCAGCCCTAAAAATGAGATAGTTTTTTTTTTTGGCTGGCCTAATGTACTCTGAGGGTGGGGCTGGTGTGACATGTGATGCTGGGGATGGAACTGCAGTCTCCCTAAGCCTGCCTAAGCTTGCTTGACCACTGAACTATCTCATTTCCCAAAAGTGGTACATTGAGGACTCTATAACTTGTTCAAATGTTTTAAACTGTACTCCGTCACCTCCTGGTAATCTTGAAGCCCAGGTCAACTTTTTAATATCTCCTAATTGCCTTTTAATCTTACTGTGCGGTTTTTTTAACTTAAATATTTAAATATCTACAAACAATTGTACTATACATTCTTTTCAGAGAAACTGGTTGTTTTGAAATAACAAGTTTTACTGAGAGGAAGAAATTAATAAAATATTATTTGATCCATTTAGTCTGATAAGTTCCTCAAATTTGGTCCTTAGATTAAAATGAATCTTTGGAAAACTTCATGCTTAGACATATTTGGAGTCTTTCAAAATCTTTAGGCCTGAATTGGATTTTAATTTTATGTTCCTGAAGGAATTTGTAAGAAATGACAATATAAAATGTATTACTTTGCTTTAAAGTTTCTGTGGATATTGTTTGCTGTACTGTATGTTGTTTTAACTGTATGTATGTCTGATCATGTTTATTTTGATCTTTTGAGACAAAGTCTTGCTATGCAGTTGTAGCAAGTGCTGGGATTAGTTTTCTGTGGCTGTAAATGTTTGTTTAAAAGTAAAAAAAGAAAGAAAAAAAGTAATAAAAGAGAATATGAGACAAGGAAAAGAGGCCATAGAAGTATTCCATTAGAATTCTGTAATTGGTTAGGTTCCTAAATCTCTGTAACAATGCATAATTGTTTTATTTTTTACATTCTATAGGGATTTAAAGTTTAGAATATCAGTTGATGGAAAATACCTGTTTCATATTATGTCTAAGGCATTTGATTACAGGGTACAAAAAATTCAGTTCAGGCTGGCCTTTGAATTCACTGTGTAGCTAAGGTTGGCCTAGAACTCATATTGATCTTCCTGCCTCAGCCTCCCAAGTGCTGGTATGATATTACAGGTGACCACACTTCCTTGTTGCCTTCTACCCATTGTGTTAAGTAAAAGATTTCTTTTACAATTTAGGCCAAGTTTGAGGTTGTTTTCTCTTAGTAGAACAAGAATTTGTCTTCTTTTTTTCTTTTTTTTTTTTTTTTTGGACCAGGGTTCGAACTCACGACCTTGCACTTGCCCAGCAGGCACTTGTGCCTCGGAGCTATCTCCCCAGCCAAGAATTTGTCTTCTTAAGAGTGAGAATTTTTATTTTATTTCTACTTTTGTCTTTTTGAGACAGAATCTCACTTTGAAATTCAGGCTGGCCTTGACTTCATTTTGTAGCTCAGACTGGTTGCAAACTAACAGTGATCCTCTTGCCGTAGCCTCCCAAGTGCTGGAATTACAGGTGTGTGCCACTATACTTGGCTCAGAATGAGAATTATAATATTGTGTGTCTTTTTTTTTTTTTTTAGAACAGGGTCTGTAGGGTCTATAGGGCATCACTATGTAGATTGGACTCATATTGATCCGCCTGTGTTGAGCCTCCCAAAGATCTGGGATTACAGGTCTGGGCCACCACACCCAGTCTCAATCGCTGTCTCAGCATGCCCCAGGGGTGGGGCCAGCAAGGCAGACCAGGGATTGAATTCTGGCCCCTGCATCTGCCTAAGCAGGTGCTTTAATCTGATGAGCTATTTTGTTAGCCCTATGTCACTTTTTATCTTGGCTAGTTGGAATCTCACATTTAGATCACGGGCTCAGTTCTTTTAGCTATGCTTTTTAAAAAAATTTATGTAGTATTGTTTTGTCCTATATCTCTTTAGTCCAACTTTCTCAGGTGTATTTTGCTTTTTAATATTTACATTGTTGTACAAACTTTTTCAGATCTTTCCTTTTAAAATTAGTTGGGATATAGTTAAGTTGAAACTTGAATGTAGGTACTGTGCTTCTTTAGTCTTACCGTTAAATACTGGTTAAAAAGTTACTGCGTGTTGGGTGGGTGTTCATGTCTGTGTGGCTTCCAAGAGCACCCCGTGTCAAAACTTGCCTGATCTGGCTCCCAGTTTCTGTCTAGTCTCAGAAACCACACGAACCTCCTTGGCATTTCCTATGCCCTGAACATGTCTTGCTCCAGGGCCTGAACGTCTGCTATATTTTCTGCAATCAGTTCCAGGTAGCAGGATCTGTCTCCTTCACTTCCTTAGTAAATTCCTTTCAAGTGTCATCTTCGTTTGAGTCTTCATTGTTGGCCTCCATAGCTAAAATAGCCCCATGTTCCTATTCTTCCTTTGTTTTTCTGTAGCTAACTTCTGCTATCACATTGCTTGCCTTCTTCACATGTATAAACTTCATAAGAAAGGGGTTGGCTTTGTTTATTGCTGTATCTCTTAGCTGCTTAGAACTGTGCTTTGCAAAGAATAGGAGCCAAGTAAATGTTTATTGAATGGGTCAGTGAATTAACAGGGTGACTATAGCAAATTCTTAATCTTTCCCAGAAGTTTTTGAAGAGTCATATATTTATGTTAGACAATCAAGTTGTAATTATTTCGTAAGGCAAGCTGTTGTTCTTGACCTCTCCAGATCGCTCTTCTTGTTATTGCTCATTATGTAGGTTTTACTAAGCATTTAATGTACTGGGTACTATAAAAATATAGCAATTGATATACATATCTTCAGGAATTTTTAGAAGGGGGAAGCTGTAGGAGAATGGGCTAATGGTGTTGTGGTTCATAGATTACTTATTTTGTTTCCAGTACTGTATCACTCAACGTTTCTATCTTATGTTATGTTTTATTAAGCACATTTACATAATTCTCCAATTTACAATATTGTGGTAAGGCAGGAATTCTTATTATCTTGCTTGGTATATGAGGAAACAACTAACCTAGAGAAGTGAAGTAAATTGCTCATAGTAAAGTAGCTTACATTGAGAGTCCTATTTGAAACTGTATTTTGCATTCCAAATATTTTCAGTCCTTTGAGATTTACATGAATACTTCTTGTTTGATATGTCTGATGAGGGCGATAAGTTTTTCTGGTGTATTCCTTATGGCTATATTTTAGATTTGTGAGCTTTTTTTTTTTTTTTTGTCTTTTTGAGACAGGGTCTCACTATGCAGCTCAGGCTGGCCTTGAGCTCACTTTTGTAGCCCAGGCTGGTCTCGAACTCGCACTGATACTCCTGCCTCAGCCTCCTGAGTGCTGGGATTACAGGCGTGCGCCACCACGCCCGGCTAGATTTGTGAGCTTTTAAAAATATTTTTTGTAATTTATTTCTTTGCATTTTTCTCTGTAAGTGATGGGCAACCTTATTTTTATAGGCAACTTTTATTTAAGTTTCCTTTTGTCTTTTTAAAAGAAAGATAGTGACTTTTATCTGCCTTGTCCTGACTAGACTTTATTACTCCATGGAAGTCCAAAATGAAAGCAGAATTGCTTCATAGAAGGAATGAGTGGTGTTGACTAGTTATTTTCCTCTCAAAACATTTGACTACAGGAATAAAGCAGCTAGTGTGAAAAAGGAAATGGACACATTCAATTTTCAGTCTTCAATTATTGATCCTAGGTTTTAATACTTATTTATAGGACTTGCTATAGGAGATGATACTTCGTGCATCTGTATAGCATACTTGTTCCTGCTGGCTGCTCTTAATAGTAGCTTTATAGTACCAAGGCCCTTTTAGCCTATTAGGCAAATAGATTCTTTCCTAGGGATTAATTAATCATGGTTAGAAATGTAATTCATCATGCAAAATACCAGAGCTGTCTTAGTGAAAAATTCTTAGTGATTCAGAAATGTCTGTGTCCAGCTTAAATGCTTATTACTCTTCTGTGTTTCTTCATGAACTTTTAATAGTTTATAAATTATAATCATTTAGAGACAGGAATGGAGAAAAACCTAGAGCGTGATTTAATAATTGAGTACATCTTGGAGTGACAACTTTAAACTATTTGTCTTTTGCTCATGTTTTTTATTTTTTGTAGTTCTGGCCTTGAACATGTCAGGCAAGTGGTGTACCACTGAGCTACATCTTTTAACTCATACCTTTAAACCTTCTTGTCCAGGTCCAAGACTTATTATTGAAAAAACTCTGTCCATTTTCAGCTGTCCATTGTGTTCTTTACCTGTTAGGTGGAGTATAGTAGAATGGGCATATGCTTTGGCATCAGGTATATATAGCTTTAATCTTAGTTCTGATATTATTGTGCACATGTGTGTGAATTACTGCTCTGAGCCTGTTATTTAACTTCTGAAAAGTGTGATCTCATACAACTCACTAGACTTTGTTGAAGATTGTATTGAGGACACAGTAACAACTGTAGTGCCTGTTATACTAGAAACACTGAATTATTTGTACCCTGTGCCTCACTGTTACCTCTCTTCCTGAAAGTGGGACATAGAGATGCATATTAATTTCATCATTTAGCTTTAAATTTTTACAAATAGACAAATTAAAGTTGGCTTGTTAGCATTTACTGTCAAAGGAATCTTGAATAATTTTTGGTTTGTATTTAAAAAGAAATGCATTGTATTTTAGGCTAGAATACCAAAATTATGCTGTCCATGTTGTGAGATATAAAACCTCTTTCTGTTTGGAAGTTTGTTGCATTCATTTCTGAGCACATTTTGAGAATAGGTTGTTGAAGCTAAGTGAGTCAGATGACACAGTTGAGGTCTAGCTATATAATTTACAAGCTCTGTGCCTTGACCAAACAACTTAGTGTCTTTTTTAGAAATAAGACAATGGTATCCATTTCATAGAGTCATTGTCAGGGATAAATGAGTTATCATGCTTAAAACATTTAGATTAGGCTGGGTTTGAGGTGCATACCTGTAATCCCGGCTGCTCATAGAGGCCAAGAGGCAGGATGTTTGCAACTTTTAAGTTCAGCCTGGGCAATTCAACACTAGCAAGACTCTTTCTCAAAGGCTGGGGACATAGCTCAGAGTAAAGGCCTTGCATTTAACTTCTAGTACCACCAAAATCAAAAGCAAGACAGGCAAAACAAAATCATTAATTCAATACCTGGCCCACAGTTAAGTTTCATGTCTTAGTCTTTCTTTGAGGTAACTTTAGAGGAAAGCAACAAGAATGGGGATTGCTTGGAAGCCACAATGTTGAAGAAGCAGTAGAAGAAATTGAAAGTGTTTAACTTGAGAAAGAAAGCCAATTTTGACAATCTTTAATCATTGAAAGGGATATATTACAGAAGATCTAATAGACTTACTTTGTGTTACTAAAAAAGAACAGAAATCAGTGATAGAAATTATAAAGGGACTATGTATGTATGTATGTATGTATGTATGTATATATGTATGTATTTAGTACAGAGTCTCACTATGCAGATCGGGCTCCTGGTGATTCTCCATTTTCAGCCTCCCAAAGTGCTGGAATTACAGGTATACCCCACCAGGGCCAGCCTCAGTCTCAGTCTCAGCATGCCCCAGGGGTGGGACTGGCACAGCACACTGGGGAACCCTGGGTGCTGCACCCTGCCTACGCAGGCTTCTTGGTTTAGTTTGCTGAGCCATCAGGCTGGCATAAAGGGACTATTTTAATGAAAAGCTTTATAACAAATAGAACTTTTCGCAATTGCAATGAATTGCTCTGTGAGCTAGTCAGTTTTGCATGTTAAAAGAGCTTGAGGTGGCTGAAGAGAGGTTCCTGACCTGGCTTAGAGTGAGTTAGAAGACAAGGTTCTTTAAAATGTTGCTCTCAGTTCAGGTCAAGTGACAGTTTTAAAGATCCTCTCATACTGCAATTTGCTGGATTTTGCTAGTATGCCCAAAAACTGTCTGTAGAATTGTCTGCTATTTCATGTGTTAATGGTTCATCATTCATTCCTTTTTGTAAATATTTGTAGTTTGAAGCATTTCTGGATTCATGTTTCAGAAAATAAAGAAAATGAAAGCAAATCTTTACTTTTCATTATTGCTTGGCATCATACAGTTATTCAGTTCATGAAGGAATACAATGGGTTGTTTTGCTTTGTTGTTGGGAGACACTTTTCTTTCAGTTGGATATGTTTCTGAAGATCTTGTGAGTAAAAGCCCTGAGTACCCTTCATTTTAGATTATGTTTTCAAGGTTATTTGCTTAGCAAAGAGCCTTGCAAAGTAACGGTCTGTCCCTCTGCATAAAAGGGCATTTGGTAGTTCAGGATTCCTCTTTGTTAACTTAGATGTTGTAGGTATGCATGCGGACCTATGATAACCTGCATTGGACTTTGAGGACAGAAGAATTGATACAGATATACTGATACTAATACTGCTTGCTATGCTGTGAGTAGTAAAGTCCTTAGTCTCTGACTTATAATTTTTGTTTCTCTGTCAGCATTCATGTAATGTGGGCAGGCTACTATTAGATTGTGAGTAGTAAGCACTCAGTCTCCACCGCTGTTGACATTAAGGAAGTGTAAAGTAGGAATCAGGTTAAATCCCGTGCCCAGGGCTATGCGATCTAGAATTTGGGTGTGGTGAGATGTGAAACTTTGTTTCTAGAAGATTATTTTTCATGTTACTACTGAAAAAAGGTGCTATTACCACTGCTGTTCTTGCTGTAAGTTGAGTATCTCTAATCTGAACATTTGAAATCTAAAGTGCTCCAAATTCTCAAACCTTTTTGAGAGTTGCCATCATACCACAGATGGAAATTTCTATACCATAAAACTTTGTTTCATGCATAAAGTTATTAAATTATTATATAAAATTACCTTCAGTGTATGTGCATTCAGTGTATATGAAACGTAAGATGTAGGTATAAAATTTCATGTTTAGATCTGGGTTCCTTATATAACATATCATTCATATGCAAATATTCCAAAATCTGAAATCTGAAACACTTGTAGTTTCAAGCATTTTGAATAGTGGGTACTTGGTCTGTACAGCTATTATTGTACAGTAATAGCGAACAAATACAATCAACATTTGATCAAACATTGTTGATCTCACTTAACACTTACTACTAATCCTATAATAAATTTTGTATTACCTCCATTTTTTAGATGAGCAAAATGAGATACTGTTACCAGGGCAGTACATATGGTAGGGCTGGGATTCTTATTTAGGTCTGTAAACAAAGCAACCTAGGCTTTAAATCCCTGTGTTATCCCATATCATTGTGTGAGGTAGGGCAAATTAATTTAACCTTTTCAGATCTCAGCTGCTCCCTTCCAGGGGGAAGGGAGAAAACAGGACTTGAACCAAAAGGATTACACACACATTCTATAAAATGTGTAACTCAGCTGCTTTCTGGCAGCTAGTAAGCCTCTCTAAATATTAGGGGTTACTACTATTTTTATTATCCTTTCTGCCTTACTTTTCTCTAATTAAAAAAAAACCCCTGTAATGGCCTTATACGCTGTAAGTTTAATATTGTGTTTTTGACTAAACAATAAATGTCATTTATCCTAGTTTATAGCAAGAGGATGAATTTCACATGGGGGTCAACCTCCCTCAGGATATTTGTTATGCAAATATTTTCTTTAAAAATGATAATAGGAGCAAAACCCCCCATAGACTCAATTTACTCTCTAATCTTCATTTTAGTAACCCTTTCTATTTACTAAGTAGCTCCTAATGATCCAGTAATGTGTTGCAGTGACAGCTGATGCCAAAGAAGGTGTCCTCTATGGGCCTCACATTTTCCTTAATGGTAATTCTAGCTAGTTAAGGTAAATAATGTGAAATGTTTGGCATGTTTCCTTCCACAAATGGTAGTGGAGAGAGGAAATTATGAAAAGCATAATAAAGATGGTGGATTGATGTAGGATAGCTTTGAAAACTTGTGGCTATTGTATTTTCTGTTATAAGGTAATATCCAGGAACCATTAGCTTTGGGACAGTTGATAAACTGAAGGCCTTTTCTGATTGTGCTTTACTTTAGATTAATAGACTGGATGCTTTCACATTTAACGAACTAAGTTATGTATTGTATAAATATTGGGAAGACCTGTTAAAGTACTTGGTACCTAAATATTTCAAGTAATCTTCGTAGCTTTATTTGTGAAAACAAATTCCTCCCTAATTTTCCATTTTGATTTACTTTATTACTATTTTTTAAAAGAAATAGTTTTCATCTTAATTTCTTTTTTTTGAACTTTTGTTTGTTTGTTTATTTATTTTTATGGCTGGCTCAGCCTGCCCTGAGGGCAGGGCTGGAGCAACATGTGGTGCCAGGGATCGAACTGCGGTCCCTGCAGCCACCTAAGCTTTCCTAAGCAGGCGCTTTAGACCACTGAGCCATCCTGCGGGGCCCTTCATCTTAATTTCTGAAGCTTGGTTTTATTCTTTGCGTGTGTGTGTGTGTGTGTGTGTGGTGTATATGTGTGTGTATGTGTGTATGTATGGCCGGCTCAGCCTGCCCTGGGGTTGGGGTTGGTACAGCATGTGGTGCTGGAGATCAAACTGTGGTCTCTGTGGTTGCCTAAGCTTGCCTAATCAAGTGCTTTATACCTCTGAGCCATCTTGCCAGCCCTGATTTACTTTAGTAATCAGATGCTTGTGTGATAATCTCTACCTGAAGATAACCTAGGAAAGTATCTGGCTTAAGATCCAGTTTCCAAGTAAAGAAACACTGTGTGATAAAGCCCTCAGCTCAGTTAGTTCCCAGTAATGTTGTTCTCCTCAGTATTCCACACTGGCCTTTGTGGCTTTTGCTTTTTTTCTTTTCTTTCTTTCTTTCTTTCTTTTTTTTTTTTTTTTTTTTGTCTTTTTTGAGACAGGGTCTTGCTATGCAGTTGAGGCTGGCCTTGAGCTCACTTTTGTAGCCCAGGCTGGTCTCGAACTCGCACAGATCCTCCTGCCTCAGCCTCCCGAGTGCTGGGATTACAGGCGTGCACCACCACACCCGGCACTTTTGCTTTTTTTCTTTATAACATTTCATTTATCTTTTATTTCATATGATATTCAGTCTCTTGGCATCTCTAACACATTTATAAAGTTTGTTTTGGAGATTATGCTGAAGTCAAAGACTGACCTCTTGAATTTTCCTCTAAATTGAAAAGGATGTTTTGTATATTGTGTAGCTCATGAATTAAGATCCTTTGGTTTGAATGGCAGTTTGGAGAAGTCTGTCATATAGTATTTTGCTTGTAGGTATCTAAAAGTGGAAATATGATTGATTTGCTGGCAGAACATCTCTGAAAGCATTTCTAGTGATGGACTTGTAATTGATTGCATCTATCATTGAGAGGCTAGAGTAACCCCCACCCTAAATTCAAAAAGAAGATAAATGAAATAAACTAGGCTGAATGCATAAGCTGACAAATCTGAGGGAATTTAATGAAACTCTAAATTACGGTACCCAACTGATAAGAGGAAAAGGTTTCTTTGTTACTGATTATAATACTAAATTAAAAATTATACAAGAAAGAAAATAGAGGAAACAAAGATCTGTGGCCCATGTATCAAACTAAGTTATTGAAAGATTTTTAATAAGTGTATCTATCTCATGCTCTGGGTATTGTTGATTCCTATCAATCTTGTTAGTGCTGCTTGAAGAATAGTAAGTGTAGGACTGTCTTGTACTATAGCTTAGATTACTGCTGTTATAACAGATTTTATAATTAATATGACCTTATTTCCAGACTACTGGGGCTCTGTACCAAATTCAGGTCATTTGAATGAGCTCTTTGCCTCAGTTTATGAGTAATTTTATCATTAGTACACTTTCAGCTACATATAAAAGAAGAGCAATGGAAAGTGACTTAAACAATGGATATTTATTATCTCCCCTAATAAGAAGTCTTGAGTTAAGGCAGCTTCAGACCTGGATGCTTCAATGGTCCCAATAATATACCTGTAGTAGATTGACTGAGTATCTCAGTTTTGTATAAAAATATCTAGGTTTAAGGAAGGATGCCTTGCCTTATGTTGCCTTTTCTTTTTTCTTTTTCTTTTTTTGTCTGTCTTTTTGAGACAGGATTTCAGTATATAGTTTAGGGTCGCTTTGAACTCACTTTGTAGGTCAGGCTGTCCTTGAACTTGCAACAATCCTCCTGCTTTTGCCTCCTGTGCTGGGATTACATGTGTGTACCACCATACTCAGTACGTGTTATTCTTTTTATAAGAAAAATATTCCTAGAAGGTCCATAGTGCTCATTGGCAACTTTTTTTTTCTGATAGGAAGAATCAAATTAGTGGGAGTTACTATGATTTACTCAGGCAAGAACTGCCTAACTCCTCAGAAAGTTCATACCTGCCTGCTGTCTGATTAAAATCAGTTCTTTGGCCAAGTAAACAAATGAAGGTAGGTAATCAGCAAACCCATTTGGATAGGCTACTGCAGTTTACTATGAAGGTGATTTTATATTTTCTGCTAGGAACACATAGTACTTTATTTCTTAGCTAGTAAGATAAATGTGCTATCATATTGGTGGAGTTGCCTTTTCTCTTGTTGCTGAGACAAAATACCTGATGCCGAAAGTTAAAGGGAGGAATGGTTTATTTAGCTAGTCTGTAAAAGTTTGAGTCTATTATCAGCTGGCTACAAGGCAGGGTGGTTTGGCAGAGGGCCGTCACATTGGAGACAGTTCATGGCACTCAGAGATATCAAAAGCAACAAGAGAAGGTGGAGAGAAGCTTCTTTCTCTGCCCTACATTGAATCCAGTCTCTTGAGATTAGGATAGTGCCAATCCAATCAGTGGACTAATCCAGCAATCACCCACCTTTAGTCCTAGCATCCTTAATACCAACATTGAACCATGAATCTATAGCCATCTTGAAAAAAAACTCTATGACTACATGAGGCTTTGGTGAGATATCTAGACACAAAACATTATACTTTCCTTATGCTGTGCTTTCTAAATTTTATTCTGGTCTTTACCAGGACTCTATCTACTAGTGATGATGTGGAAGACAGAGAGAATGAGAAGGGCCGTCTTGAGGAAGCCTATGAGAAGTGTGACCGTGACCTGGATGAGCTTATAGTGCAACACTACACAGAGCTGACGACAGCAATTCGCACCTACCAGAGCATCACTGAGCGAATCACTAACTCTCGGAACAAAATAAAGCAGGTAAGCTACTTCTCATCTGGTGATTGTGCTTAGTGCAGGTGTGGCTTGGAGAGGTACCAGGGTGCTAGGTGATGGTCCTCAAGAGTAGCTCATAATGACAGTCAGAAGTTTTGAACATGGAGACCATCCTGGGCTAGCTGCTGCTGTTTTATGTGTTATCTTTGGATTTGCAGTTACTTCTCACTGCATGGTGAAATACCCTCAAAATAAAGAAGACTAAAAGGAATCTAAGTTGATGGGGTAGACCCTTTTACTATTAAAGGCTCCATCACAGTATGGCAAGTATACTTACTGTGCTCACAGCTCACCTTTTTTTTTTTTTTTTTTTTTTTTTGGTGGGACCGAGGTTCAAACTCATGACCTTGTACTTGCCAGGCAAGCATTGTGCCATGGAGCTATCTTCCTGGCCCTGTATAGGTGTATTTCCTTAGTAGTTAAAAGATTTTTCTTTTACACTTTGGCTTTACTTATGTCCCTTAATTTGATATTGGTTGTGATTTCCCTGCAATTATGTGTGTGCATCCAGGGCATTTTTTTGTGAAGAAAATCTGACATGCAAATTATTTAAACATATGAAATGTAAAGTAGTAAGAGACATGTCAATCATAGTCAATGCATTTTAATTATAATCATCATGTAAATGGACTTAATTCTCCAATTAAAAGATATAGATTGGCAGAGTGGGTAAGGAAGCAAAATCCAACAATATGTTATATACAAGAAAAACACTTAAAAAGAAATTCATAGGCTAAAAGTGAAAGGATAGAAAACAATACTACATACCCTACCACCTCGAAAAAAAGCAGTGGTAGCAATCCTGTTTGTAGACAGTCTAAACTTCAAATCAAGATTGCTCAAATGAAATAAAGAAGGCTGCTACATACTGGTTAGGGAAAAAATTCAAAACAAAGATGTAACACTCATAAATATGTATGGACCCAACATGGGTGCACCAAGTTATATAAGACAAATCTTAATGGACCTGAAAGTCTAATATCCAATTTAATAATGACTGTTATAATAGCAACATCAAAATACGTGAGTATAAGTTAGTATAAGTGAAAGACATGGGCCATAGAGTACGTACTTGTTGGTATTTCAATTTGATGGGATATTGGGTTTCTTTTAAGATACTAAATACTGTAGTAAGTTTAATGCTTTTTATAGGAGCAGCCTGAAGGGAGGACATAATTGGTTGTATTGTGATCTGTACATATATTTTACCCTGTGTTATTGTTCTGTTCTTTTGGTACTAGATCAAGCTCTGGAAACTTTTTCTTACCTGTAACTAGATATGGCTACATTACTATTCAAGTGGAGTTGTTAGAGAGATAAATTATTCAGTAATGCAATGTTCATTATGTAACATTTACCTGAAATAAGTTTCTTGACTTTATATGAAAGTGTACCTTGGAAGGTGGAAGGAGAGTGAAGAATAGCCTTAATTAATATAAGGAATGTCAGAGTAGAACAACATGGTTTTCATAGGAATTTATTTATAGCACAAATTATGATGGAAATTCCTAGTTGCTTAGAGAGACAAAAAGACTACAAGTTTCTAGAAATGGATGTGGTGAGCACTGGGCCATAATGAGATATCAAAATTTAAAATGTGGGCAGTAATCTGGAGTTCATTAATGTAGTCCAAGAAGCATGAGGTAATCTTTGGATTAAGTTCAGCTCTTTTGTATTTGTATATTCTTTCCACATTTCCCAGCTCGAAAGAAAGGTATTGGCCTTGGTCAGAGTTTTGAGAAGCTTTTCAGAATTTAAGATCTTAGAGTGGCAACTAAAAAATAAAAAGAAAAAAAATATTGCAAGCAAAGTATGACTAATTTAAAAATGTACTTCTAAACAGATTTTAAACTAAACACTGAGTAATATTTCTTAAGTTCTTACCTTCAAGTTTCTATAAATTTCTATGGAAAAATTGAACAGGACCTGATAGGTGGAGAAATACTTGTGAAAGCACTTATGCAGATTTGCTATCAAAATGTGATACAGATTTACTACCAAAATATAACAAAGAAATTAACAACAAAAATTAATATGAAAATGTCAGAGTAGAACAACATGGTTTTTGTAGGAATTTATTTGTAGCCCAAATTATGATGGAAATTCCTACTTGCCTAGAAAGAGAAAGTATAGTAGTGCCTACAAGTTTCTAGAATTGGACATGGTAAGCAGTGGGCAATATTTTATATTTTGAACCATATTTCATATTTCTAAAATTGAGAATAATATTGATTTACTGATCTTCAGTGTCCATCCCTTGCTCACAGGAAACTTTTCAGGTTTTTTTCTGATCTGCAGTTTAAATGAATGGCTTCCACATTTATTGTACTTTATTTAGAAATATGTAGACTTAGAGATCTTTTCTGCCTCTTCTCTCTCTCTGTCTCTATGTCTCTGTCTGTCTGTCTGTCTGTCTGTTTGTCTGTCTGTCTGTCTTTCATACCTCTACTTCTCCCTTCCCTTTTTTATATTTGGTTCTGATATAGGGAATATCCAAATGATATAGGGAAAACTGATCTCCCAACCTGACGTGGGACGAGTTCGTATTCTTTAAAATCGAAGAATGAATTTTAGGAACAAATGGAGGTAATGAGCTGAACGTAGCTTCTTTCTAAGAGAGGGACAGAAAGGGGGTTTTGATTGAGTGGTTCTTGGAAGCTCTCTCTTCCAGGGACTTTCATAGTGTAAAACCCTGCAGTGAGGCGGGTCTAAGGTGGTGGAGAACATGGAACTCGCTTAGGTGTGCATGAAGTGGGACAAAACTATGGTCAACCAATGAGGCCATAAGAACCATTGCTCAGGTAAAATTGCTTCAATCAGAATCAAATGGGGAAGTGAGTAATGTAGCAAGTGGACATGAATATGGGACAGGGTCTCTTCCTATTTGGAGTTGGGTTAGTGACTCATTTAGGCTCTTTTAAAGTGATTGATACCCACTTAGAATTTTAAGGTGATTGATACCTATTTAAATGTGCATTCCTAGGCAAGTATGTGGCTACATTTGTTTTCTCCTTTGTCCTGAGGTCTGGCACACAGCAGGGGTCTGTCTGTCTCTTCCAAGTTGTAAAGTCACCTTGCCTTCCATATTGTCTCCTTGAGGGCCTAGCCCTGTCTGACTGCTTATAACATTTCTATTCAATTTAGCTTCTTGCAACAGTACAGTCTCAGTAAGCAGCCTGGACTCCCAGTGATCCTCCTGTTTTCTACCTCCCAGCTCAGGGATTACAGGTGTGTGCCACCATGTCTGGTCTCAGTGGCTGGCTCAGTACACCTGAGCAGGTGTAGCATGTGTGCTGGATGTTGAAGCCTGGTCCCAGAACTTGCCTAAGCAGTCACTTAGTCCACCAAACTATCTTGCGTCTGTTTCTCGACCCAAATTTAGGACTTTCTTGCTTTTATGACCTGAGTGTTACAGCTTTCCATCATTTTCCCCATACTGATACCTCTCAGATCTTCGTAAGTGTATCTCTGCTTCTCCCTTCATGAAAGATAAGGCAGTGTTAGTTAAAAACCCCATTTATTTTTCTTTACCTCTTTATCTTTCCTTAGACTGGGCTGCAAAAATCTTCAGTTTTTGCTGGCTGGATCATTTCTCATTTCTACTCGCAGTATCTTCCTGTGCTATATTTTCCTATTTTTCTTCTTTTCTAATAGTCTCTAACTAGAGTAACTTGAAGCTCTTATATATGAAAACTAAAATTTGTGGAACTGTGGAACATGTGGTTAGGAGCAAAATACTAAAATGTTGAGGAAGAAAGGAAACTTGTCTCTGTATATGTGTAGAAGGAGTTTTTTCAATCTTAATTATTCTTTAAATATAATGGAATACAAATACCACTTTTATAAAAAGCGTGGTGGCGCACGCCTGTAATCCCAGCACTCAGGAGGCTGAGACAGGAGGATCGGTGCGAGTTCGAGACCAGCCTGGGCTACAAAAGTGAGCTCAAGGCCAGCCTGAACTGCATAGCGAGACCCTGTCTCAAAAAGACAAAAAAAAAAAAAAAAAAAAAAAAAAAAAAAAAAAAAAAAAAAAAAAAAAAAAAAAAAAAAAAAAAAAAGTTTAGGAATTTGAGAAACATTTTTATGTGTAGTTTGATATTATTGAGCATAACTTGGTCTTCCATCTTTGAAATGACAAATATAAATTATATATTATTTACACTTTACTATTTTGAGATGTCAATACAGTATTTAAATTATGCTGAGTAACATCTTCTTACCTCACATACTTAACATTTTTTTTGTGGTGAGAATACTTAAAATATTTCTTAGTAATTTCTTTTTTTCATATTGATTGATTGATTGATTGATTTTGGTGCTGGGAATTGAACCCAGGGCTTTATGCATATTGGGCAAGTGGGCTGTTATCACTAAGCCACACCTGCAGCCTTAGATATTTTAGATATTTTAGACAAAAAAAAAAAAAAAAAAAAATAAACTGAAGTTTTGGGGGCCCGGAAAGATGGCTCAGTGGTCTGAAGCACCTGCAGGTGGCTGCAGGGACCTGTGGTTCGATCCCCGGCACCACATGCTGTGCCAGCCCTGCCCTCAGGGCAGGCTGAGCCGGCCATAAGAAAAAAATAAATTAAAAAAACCAAACAAAAGTTAAAAAAAACCCAAAAAACTGAAGTTTTGTGTCCTTTGACTAACTTCTGTCCAATCTTATGTCTTGTTAACCATCATTTTTGGTGTTCAGGTTTTAAATTTTTATTTACTTTTATTTTATTTATTTATTTTTGAGACAGAGTCTTGCTTTGTAATGCAAGATGGCCTTGAGCTCACTATATGGCCCAAGCTGGCTTTGATTCACGGCAGCCCTCTTGCCTCATTCTCCCAAATGATGGGATTATCTGTGTATACCCCCATGCCTGGCTGCAACCACAACTTTGATTCTTATCTATGATGTTGACTTTTTAAGATTTTACAGGCAATTGAGATCATCTGATATTTGTCTTTCTATATCTGAATTATTTCACTCAGTCTAGTCTTGTCTGAGTTCATCCATGTTTTTTCAGATGGCAAGGTATCTTTTTTTGAAGCTAAATAGTATTTTATTATGCATGTAAATCATATTTTCTTTATGTGTTTATCGATTGATAGACATTTGGATTGATTCTGTTTCTTGGCTATTGTGAATACCGAATGCCTCAGTGAAATGGGAGTGCTGATATTGCTTTCTCATACTCTTCATTTCCTTTGATAAACTCATTGTGAATTAGAAATATCACAAATATGTGCTGGGGAGATAGCTCAGTAGAATAAGCACTTGCCTGGCAAATGCAAGGACCTGAGTTCAATCCCCGATCCTGGGGGAAAAAAAAAAATCACAAATCAAAAATGCTTTTGATACACACAGTCCCCTCATTATGAGTTAGATCTAAAAATTTCCTCCAAAATCTCATGTGTTTAAAAGGCAATATATACATTAGTGATGTTATCCATTGATGAGTTCTATAATTATCTGTATTGTTAGGAGTTAGAGCCTAGTTAGTGGTTCTTGTCCCAGTTCCTACTTTCTCTCTTGATGCTCCTATTCAGTGTTCCTGTTCCATGTTTTTCCTATCTTGGAGCCATCCAACCTGGATTGGTAAAAGTGGCCAGTTTACAACTGAACATTCTAGTTTAGGCACATAGTGTACTATGGGAGATCCAAACATGCTAGAGTGGTTTAAAGAAAAAAACAAAATAACAAAAAAGTTATAAGAAATTCAAAAGAAAAAGAATAAAAGTATGTGTAAACATTGTATTGTCTTGCTGATGTGAGAACCTCAAAGAAAAATAAAATTAGAAAGATACAATAGATATTGTGACAGAGAAAGAATTTGTTCAATGGGAAGGAAAAACTGGAATGAAGAGGACAAAAGAAAGAAGGGAAAAAGATATATCTAGCTATATATGTAGGATAGTTTGGATAAGTGTACTGCTGATTTCTGTTGGTCTTTTGAAAGTCTGCCTTTTTTATTGAAAGCTTTTGGATCTTCTCTTAAGCTTGCATTCCTTTTTTTTTTTTTTTTTTGGTCTTTTTGAGTCAGGGTTTCTTTATGCAGTTCAGACTTTGTAGCTGAGGCTAGTCTCAAATTTTCAAGGATCTTCCTGCCTAACTTTATAAGTGGTGGGATTATAGGCATGTGCCACTACTCCTGATTATGCCTGTGTTCTTAAGGTGTCAAGATATTTTTTCAACCCATTGTCTTGAGCATTTGTTATTCTTTTTTAATATGAGAGCTCATCACTTTTGCTTTGGACAAAATCTCTCCAGTTTTTTTTTTTTTTTTTTTTTTTTTTTTTTTTTTTATTTGTTTGTTTTGCACTGTATTTTTCTTATCTTCACCTCCTGGAACTTATATTTGGCAAGTATTGGACTCTTAGTTTGGTTTCCTCATCTTCTTTTCTCTTGTAGTGTGTGTGTGTGTGTGTGTGTGTGTGTGTGTTTTCCTTCTTCATGGAGCTTTTGTTATGGATGTCTTCTAAACTTTTTGCTTGATTAAAAAAAAGTTTTAAAGTGTTTTTTTCTGAGTTTTCACTTTTTGAACTTGTAGTTAACCTGTTTTGTTTCATTGATATAATAATTTCTCTTATTTTTCCTTAGCATCTGCATTGTAGGTTTTTATAAATTCTGATTCTAAGCTATGCTCAGTAGTGCATGCCTATAATCTTAGCAGTAAAAGAGACTCGTAGGTAGGAGGTTTGCAAGTTTGAGTCCAGCTTGGGTAACTTAGCAAGATCCTGAATTAAAATAAAAAGTAAAAACAAGGTTATCCCTCAGTGGTAGAATTCCCACAGTACAACACACATGCATACTTTCATGTATGAATGCACGTGCACACACACACACACACACACACACACACATGAACGCATATTTCCTACAGCGTTTCTGTTCCCTATTAGTATCCCTTTCCCACCTCAGTACTTTTTACTTTTTGTATGTGTTTTGTTGTCTTGTTGCTTGTTTTTTCTTGACTGTGTGCTGATCCTTGGCTAACAGTTTGTCTATAAGAGGGAAAAACTAAATGGAACTCATAAAATCTTAGGAGACTTTTTTGTGATAATTCCTTCGCCCTAGAACTCAGCAGTTTTTTAAGTGAAAACACTAATGTATCTTTGTAAGTCTTTTCACTCAAATCTGGTTATTTTTCCCATGGAAAAAGCCATGATTCTTGTGTGTTTGAGATGTAAGTCAAACTGCCACTGTTATTTCAACTAATAATTTAAAGAGGATGAGGTCGAGAGGGGCTGAAAATTACACATTTTTTAATAGGCTCCCCTTTTATTTCTTACTATTTCATTTTTACTTATTTGGTATAGAGTCTCACTACACAAGTCAGACTCATAGTGATCTTCCTGTCTCAGCCTCCACAGTGCTGGGATTACAGGCATGTGCCACCATGCCTGATTTTGGTGTCCAGCATGACTTGCAGTACTGAGGATTGAGCCCAGGTCCTTGTGCTTGCCAGGCAGATGCTTAGACCACTGAGCTATCTCTTCAGCCCTCATCTTCCTATTTCTTTATAGTGCCTCACATCTGTCCCATACTCATACCAGGGATGTCATTTTCAGATTCTTTCTAAATCAGTTCCCTCCAGATTTGACCAGTGCTGAGGAGGTGATACTATGTATCTATGTGGTTTGATAGGGACCTTTCTTCTACAGAATGTTTTGGCTCTGTACCTCTCTGCCTTGCATATATTTAGTACAATCTTTCCAGTGATAGCCTTTATCCAGGTGAAGATGTTCAGATTTTTCTGGTCTGCAAATTTAGTTCCTACCATTCATTTTGATAGCTTTCAAAATTTTGTTGCCATGTTTTATTTATTTATTTATTTATTTATTTATTTATTTATTTATTTATTTATTTATGTACCAGAGATTGAACTCAGGACCCTGCACTTGCCAGGCCAGCAGGGCCCCATTACCATGTCTTGTCTGCTGTTCCTTCTTCTCTTTTCCTGATATTTTATACTTAAACAATTCCCTTCGCTATACTTTGTTGGGACTACAGAAAAGAATAGTGATAACCATTCTCATTAGATTTTTTTCTCTCCTAGATCTATGAACCCTGATTTTCCCCCAAATTAACTATTATTTGAGTGTACTTATTTCTTATGAGATATCATTAGGTCCTCTTATTCAAGAATATTTTACTTTTTATTTTTTAAGGTACTGGAAATCGCATTCAGAACCTTGTGCTTGTGCCACTAAGCTATATCCCTGCCCCAAGACTTATTTATATTTTAAATTTTTATTTACTTATTTGTTCCAGGCTCTTGATATGCAGTTCAGATTTGTAGTGATCCTCTTGTCTCAGCCTCCCCAGCACTGGGATTATAGGCATGCACCACCTCACCCAGTTTCGGGGCCAGGGTTCCACAGTGTGCACAGCATGTGATACTAAGGGTTAAACTTGGGTCCTTATGCTTGCCAGGCAGGAACTTAGATCACTAAATTATCTCGTCAGCTAGGGTATTATTTTTAAACATGGAAGAGTTTCATATAAGTATCATGTAGGCCTTATCCTAATCTCAAGAAAGCTTTTATTTTAACATTCTATTTTTTTATTTTTATTTTCCATGCCTCATAGAAAAACATGTTAAAATTTAGTTTTTAAGTACAGTTTCAGTGAATATGCATATATCACACTAAATCTCATAAAAGAGAAATACAAATTTTTCAGTTAACAAAAATGTTGTCTTTTTAGGAAATGGAAATGTTCTATGTTTAATGAAGGCTTAGATTACAAAAGTGTGCACATTTGTCAGAACTCATCAAATAATACACATGAAATTCATTCCTTCACAAATTTTACCTCAAAAAAACAAAATTAGAAACAGTGTTGAACTAGTGTGCACATTTGTCAGAACTCATCAAATAATACACATGAAATTCATTCCTTCACAAATTTTACCTCAAAAAAACAAAATTAGAAACAGTGTTGAACTCTACATAAAACTATGATAGAACTGTCAAAAATCTCCAAGATCTATATTGATCTGCAAGTAGATCTATAAATTATAAATGATTATGAATCTTTTTATCTTCTTATGATGTAAAAGCTACAAATTTTATTAAGGTACAAAGTAAAAATTTACTTTAATCATGTGCTTTTACCTGTCCCACCACTTTTTCTCTCTCTTTAATTTTTACCATGCTGTTAATTATATACTGTGCAAATCTACAGAATGCTGTAGATTGTCTTATATAATGTCTGATGTTTAGAATGCAAGGCAAAAACTGGTATGTTCTCTTGAGGTTATGACTAGCTGTGCCTACAGTCTTTGGAAACTGAGGAAACAATGATTAGTTGAAAAGGACACTCAGATCCATGATTGTAAACTTCACCTGGAGTTCTAGAGCTAGAAGCATGGGCCTTGTGACCTACCAGCTGACTAGATCAGGTACAAGGAGGGCTAGAGAAAGAATAATAGCATTATCTTCTCAATTTTTTTTTTTTTTTTTCTTTTTGAGACAGGGTCTCACTATGTAGTGCAGGCTGCCCTTGAGCTCACTTTTGTAGCCCAGGCTGTTCTTGAACTCACACCAATTCTCCTGTCTCAGCCTTCCAAGTGCTGGTATTACAGGCATGTGCTACCATGCTTGGTTTTACCTTCTCAAATTGATCATTCTCCTTTTAGAAATATTAAAATTTATATGGTGCATTATGAATGCTTTACATCCTTTACAATTATTTCTAGATTCACTCACAGGTATGTTGGGAATACTTTTCTAATATCATGGAAGAAAAAATACAGACACAGAGAGGCAGAGATTTATCCAGTGAGTCAGTTGCAGACCCAGGATTAGAATTTTGCACACAGAACAAGCAAAGAGATTAAGTGGGACTGGGAATTAGAAATTGTTACATATGGTAGTACCAATAGGAATATTAACAATATTATGGGTTTAGGCTGTTAACATTTTGGATTAACCCAAGATTGAATCTATTGTATTCTAGGTAAAAGAAAATCTGCTTTCATGCAAAATGTTGTTGCACTGCAAACGTGATGAACTTCGGAAACTGTGGATTGAAGGAATTGAACATAAGCATGTCCTGAACCTGCTAGATGAAATTGAGAACATCAAGCAAGTACCTCAAAAGCTGGAACAGTGCATGGCCAGCAAACACTATCTCAGTGCCACTGATATGCTGGTAAGAGAACAGCATATGATAATGGTTGTTTCCATTAAGATTTTTTTTTTTTTTAAAGACTTTTTTGTTCTTTTAATTCTGTAATACACAATAAAAATAGCCCTTTTGGGATTCAGAAGGTCTTACAGGTGAAATTCTCTTCCTTATTTCGTGTTTGAAGGGGCAGATTATTATTATTTATGTATTGCCTGCATTTGGAACAACAGCAAAACATACTGTATAATGGAAAGAAAGTAGTACTTCTATGTTTGAAGGGCAGATGATTATTACTTATATATTGCCTGCATTTGGAATAGTAGCAAGACATACTGTATAATGGAATGAATAAGTACGACTTATTATTACTCCTAACATAGGAATATATTTTTAAGAGGTGTTTTTAAGCTTCAGAGGAAGATAATCCCAATTTGTGTCTGTTTTTTTTTTTTTTTTTTTTTTTTTTTTTTTTTTTTTTTTTTTTTTTTTTTTTTTTTTTTTTTTTTTTTTTTTTTTTTTTGGTTGTTGCTGTAGGAATTGAACCCAGGGATTTGTACATGGTGGGCAAGTGCCCTACTACTAAGCTATGTTGTCAGTCCCACCCTTTTTTTTCTAAAATTTTATTTAGACTGGGTCTTATTAAGTTGCCTGGCTCTCCTGAAACTTTAGATCCTACTGTTTCAGTCTCCAACTTAGCTGGGATCATAGGCATGTATCACAAGGCCCAGCTGAGTACCATTTTAAAGAATGCAATCTACATGACCCAATAAACATGGTGCTCTGCAAATTATTTGAAAGAACTTTAACCTTAGGGCATTTTTTTTTTTTTTTCTTTTTCCTTTCAATTAATAACAATAAGTTTTTGAGTCTTATGCTAGAGGCATCTTGTTAAATAAGAGCACTCTATAACTTACCTGTTAGCCTCTATTTTGGTGCATTGAATTTTGGTACTTTTTGATTTAGTGAAAATTTCTAGGAGGTTATAGTTGGTGTTAAGTATGAGGCAAATGAATAAAAAATAAAATTTCAGATTTTACTCTCTAATAATCCTTACTTTCACAAGGTATGTGGCTTTTAAAAAAGGCTACCTTCTCTTCCTGCCTGTCCCCCCTCCCACACACACTTTCATCTCATTTAGAGTTGGCAGAGGGCCACAAAAACTCATAGCAGCAGGGTGACTGTATTTTAATTACCACAAAAGATAAAAGCCCTTTGTCTTTATTTCTTTACATTAGATAGGACATAACACAGGGAAAAACATTGAGAGGAATTGATGGGTACCAAAATTAAATGTACTAAATATCTCTAATTGATTCCAGTTTCCAAGAAGAATTTTGCTATGTCTTTCATGAGACGTTTTAAAGAAAATTGATAACTAAAGAGTGGGAACTATTATAATATGGATCTTAGGTAATGAAACCTGTCGAAGGTTAGTAATATTCTGCTTGTGAGAATTGCAGAAAGATTGGAGTGACATCTTCCTTAATAATGACTGTAGTTCAACAGAAAAGTACTACTTTTCAGCTTTAGTGTTGGGTTATACTTTTTGGACTAAATTATGAAGATTCAGAAATCAAACTAGCACATATGTATATATTTGTATAGGATATAAATATCGTTCAATTACAGTTTTTGGCAGTGAGCCTACTTTCAAGTAAATGCCACATACTAAATCAGATTATTAATGCTTCTTTCTGTATTATGTTCATTTTAGGATTTCAAATTTTTGGTTTATGGTTCTATTAAAGCTTAAGGCTAGTCAATAATGAATGCTTTAAAAATTTGGTTTATCTTTCTTTAGGAAGGACTCGATTGCATGCGAAATTATGTGAGGAAGAGGCTTAGGTGCTGAGAGAGAATATAGGCTGTAATCTGTATCTTTGCAGCTCTGGGTTAAGAAAAAAACCTTTTATTTGAAACCGAATATTGCTTTGCAGAAGAAAATAACATTTTTTTCTAATAAAAAAAATCTGAAATACAGGTAGAGCCAATTTCAGTGCCATGTTCTATCTAAAATCATTGGGTAGTGAGAAGTGGGGTGGTGAAAAGAATACTTGCCCTCAGAACAGGGTGTGTATGAGATAAACATCCACAAAGTGTTTTTCTTTTGTTTTTTATTTGTAATTGTTGATATATTGCATATGCTGATCCTTTGTCTTTTAGATGGATTATAAATATCTGAGTCAGTAGCATGTCTTTACTTTTTTTTTTTTCTGGTACTTTTTAGGGAAGAGTCTAGAGGGTGTTCAGGGTCTCACTGCTAGATTGGACTCCTAGTGACTTCCCTGTTTACAGCCTCCCAAGAGCTGAGATTACAGGTGTGTGCTACCATGCCCAGTTTCAGTTGCCCTCTCAGCACTTCCCAGCAGTGGGGCTGGCATGGCATCTTTTTACTTTGTTCATGATATCTTTTATTATAAAATTTTACAGTTTTAATGTAGTAAAATATACCATTTTTATTTGTATCAAATGATTTTATTTGCCCCAGTGTTTTACAGAAAATCTTTATCTCTTTAATCCATCAAAAGTCCATTTTTATATGTGATATGAACTAGGGATCTAATTTTATTTTACCACTTTATAGCCAGTTGGCTCTCAGATGTTTTATAGAAAGCCTTTTTCTATTGATTTATAATTCCAATTGTGATGTACCAGGTTTTCACTGATGCATGAGTCTATTTCAGTGCTTTTTCTTTTATTGAACTGGTCTCGTCTGTGTCTGTGAACAAGGTGGTTTTAATTGTTATAATTTTGTAATATAGTTTGATAGAAACTGAAGTCCTTTCCTCAGTTTGGTATTTAAAATTATTTTTGCTGTCTTTGATCCTTAACTTTTCTACAAAATTCCACAAAAAGTATAATAGGATTTATTTATTTATTTATTTATTTATTTATATTTTTCCTTGTTTCAGAACCTTTGTTTATTCACTCATTTTTTATAGCCGGCTCAGCCTGCCCCAAGGGCAGGGCTGGTGCAGCATGTGGTGCCGGGGATTGAACCGAGGTCCCTGAAGCCGCCCAAACTTTCCCAAGCAGGCGCTTTAGACCACTGAGCCATCCCGCCGGGCCCATATAATAGGATTTTGATAGGCTTTAAGAACATTTCTGTGTTAGCAATATTGAATCTCCTGTCAGTGAGCAGGATAGGCCTTATTTACCTTCATTCATGTTTTCTAATAATGCCTAGAAATAGATTCCTTAAAAGTACTATATTACATTTATTTTTGTTAGATTTAATCTGGGCATCATATATTTCTTGAGACATTTTGAAGATAGTGACTTTATTATAGTTTCTAGTTCTTTGTTGTGGGCAACAAATATGTGATAGATTTGTCTTTAAATTTAACATGTAGCTTCCTGAACTGCTTTCCTAATTGTTCCTTGTCTGCTTACAAAATGCTGAGATATTCTTTTAGACTTGATGGATATTTCTTTAACTCTGTGAACGTTTCAGTTATCTAGACACTTTCTTTACATTCTTAAATGCTGCATATATTTCATTGTGACCTAATTGCTCTTGTTTGTGTGGTATATCCTTAAGCATTGTGCCTTATATACTTTTTTTCTGTGCTACCTAACATAGTGCAGTTCATATAGTCAGAATTCATAAATCACTACACTAATACATGGAATCCCCATGATTTCATATTATTAGGAGTGCAGTGAACCTTATGGAGTCTCAAAGGTCCAAATGGAAAACTTCACTAAATGACATTAGAGGGAAGTAAAGACAAAGCAATTTTAGTTTTCCAAAACCTTGTAATTTTCTTGGATTTGTTTGTGAGAGACTTTGCATTTTTATTTTAAGGCAGATGCAGATGCAGATATGTAGTAATTTGATCTCTAATCAGTATAGGCTAATAAATCTAGATGTAAATCAGTAGTGACCTGTGGTTCTTGCCTGATGTTCCTGTTTCTCCATCAGACTGCTTTAGTAGCTATAGGATGGGCTTTTAGGGGATATTTATTTCATCTTTTGATATGATAACCCAAGTATTGCATAAAATACATTGCCATTGCAGTGAATGTCTGCAAATAAACCTGGCCTTTTCTTTCTTCAAAGTAAACAGCTGCTATTGGCTTATGAAAACTGATCCAACAAGAAGCCTGTATCTGTCACGCTGAAATCAGAACCTTGATTAATATTGTAGCCTGTAGTTTTGTGATATGTGTAGTTTAAATTAGGCCTTTGCAGTCATTGTGCGGGATTGATGCAAGCACATTAATGACATAATTTCTGGTTACTGCATCACACTTCTGCAGTCTGTCTTTTGTATTCCACTCACATTAATTGAAGTAATTTTGTCAGTGAAGCGTGTTTCAAACCTCTGCATTTAAATTGAAATTTTAATTCCCTTATTGTCTTGAAAAGACGGCTGAAGATGCCTTGTTACAGGTTTCATTATCACTCAAAACACTCCAGCTGCTGGTTCTAATATACAATGATTAATTCTGGGAAGAATTATTAATATAAGAATAGAAGCTTCTCAGTGGTATGAGCTAACATGGAAGGTATTTCATGATAGTTAATATTTTATAAACTTTTTTCCCAAGGAAAATTTGTGTGTAGATGTCTGCATCTTACTAAAATTGCACAGAGAGCTTTGAAAACCACTTATACAAGTTCTGATTTATCAGCCCATAGAAGTCAATTCATAATTGCATTCAATCACTGCAAACCAAGGCATCGTGAGTAGTTTTGAAGCACTTTAGCTGACAGTCACAAGACTTCTGACAAAAATAGTTTTTTCATTTCTAAGCCTGCTTTAAATTATAGAGATTTAGAATGACTCTTAATCATTTTGCCTTTGTTTACATTTTTGTAAAAGGAATCCATAAGTGTATAGTCAGGTAAGAATTATTATAATGATTATGATAATAACTTATATTTATGTAACTATCTTCCTTCCAGAGAATCTTTAAATGCTGTCCTGAGAGAATGATATGATGGAATTATTTTAGTTATATTGTGAAAATATGATGACATCTGAGATATAGAAAATAAGCCAGCTATTACTTGGTTGAATTAATTTTTTAGAACCTTCTAATAAAATTAAGTATATTTGTAAAATTGTCAGTTACAAAGATCCTTTGCAATTTTTGGATAGTGTTCTTTTTGGTTGTGCTTGTCAGTATGTGTGTTAGCTAGGCTTGAGTGTACCTCTGCTTGAATTTCATCTTTTTGGTTTTTTGAGACAGGGTCTTGCTGTGTAGCCTAGACTGGCCTTGAACTCATGGCAGTCCCTCTTCAGGGATTACAGACATATGCTATTGAGTTCTAGTTTTGACTACTCGTATTAGCTGGATGACTTATTGCTAATCATGTATCTTTGCTGAAAGTTGAAGCTGAGAATACCATATGCTACCAAAGGTTGTTCAAAGGATTAAATGGGGTGTTAAAATATGTACAGAAAATACTTGAGGATACATAGTGTTTTGAAATGTTATGTATTATTTGTTTATTTCAGTTGGTACTGTACAAAAGGATATGCTGATTGTTCCCATGTTATAATCTTAAAAATTGGAGTGTAGTCAGACTTAGTTTTAGCTAGTAAAAGAGTTGAAGTAGTACTGTATTAGTATTTTTGACTTTTTTTGCCCAACATGGAGATTATACTCAAATGCAATTGTAGCCTACTTTTTTTTTCTTTTTTTTTTTTTTTTTGATAAAGGGTCTCACTATGTGGTTCTGACTCATAGCGATATCTTTGTTTCAGCCTCCCCAGTGCTGGCATTGCAGGTATGTGACATCATGCCTGGTTTCAGGCTGCACAGCATATGGTACAGGGATTGAACTCAGGATTTTTTGCTTGCCAGGCAGGTGCTTAGATTGCTGACCTATTTCTCTGGCTCATCCTTCTCTTTTAAAAAAGTATAATTAGTATTTTATTTATATATAATTATGGTGTTGTGGTGTAAGTTTACAGTGTGTGATCATTATATCAGAATAGCTTGCATTTCCATTTTAAAGATTTTTAAAAATTTATTTATTTATATTATGACCACCTTAGCCTGCCATGGGGGTGGGGCTGGCACAGCATGTGGTACTGGGTATTGAACCAAGGTCCCTGCAGTTGCCTAAGCAGGCGCTTTAGACCGCTAAGCTATCTGGCTGGCCCCTTAAAGAATTTTGATTGGTAACATATTTTACCTGTTTATGATACTATGATATTTCAACACAAATATAGTGTATGCTGATCAAATGGGGTAATTAATATTTGTATCTTACCATTTGTTTTCAACTCTGAAACTCTTGTATTTATTCATAAACACAGGCTATTCTCAACCTGATTGTACTATAGAATAAGGAGAGTTCACTACTTTTGTCTAGCAGTATGTTGGTACATTTGTCCACCTTTTATTTCATACCACCCATCTTTCAGTAATCATGATTCTATAGTCAGATTAACATTGTCATACTCGTATGGGAGGAAATATGAGGTTTGTTTCTTACTGTGTCTGACTTAATTTACTTAACATAATGTCCTCCAGTTCCATCCCTTTTTCTGCAAATGATAGGACTTTTATGTGTCTGAAAAATACTTAATTTTGTTATTAGATACATTTCCTTTATCTACTTAGCCACTGATATACAGTACGTTGCTTGCTTCCATAGCTTAGCTATTGTGAATAAAAGCAAAAGACATGAGTACGTAGGTGTGTTTCTAATGTCTTTTGGGTTTATACAGAGAACTGCGATAGTTGTAGGACCATAAGGCAGATTCCCTTTTTTTTTTTTTTTTTTTTTGTAATGGGGCTCTATTGTGTTGCTCAGATTGGGCCTAAACTAGGCTTAGGTGATCTTTCTGCTTTGGCCTTGTGAGGGCTGGAACTATAGGCACAACACCATTGTGCCTGGCTTACTTTTGGTTTTTTTGAGGTATCTTCAAAATCTCCATGTTGGATATACAAATTTTCTATTACCACCAAACAGTTGCTAGGATTTGTTAAGATTGTTGTTATTCTTATCCTTTTGGTAACAGCTGTTTTATCTGCGGTGAGATAATATCTTATTATGGTTTTGATTTGTAGTTCACTGATTGTTAATGATTCTTTTTAAAAAAATTTCTTTTTGTTTCAGAACTTTTGTTTCTTTGTTTGTTTATTTATTTTTATGGCCAGCTCAGCCTCAGCGCAGCATGTGGTGCTGGGGATCAAACCGCGGTCCCTGCAGCCGCCTAAGCTTTCCTAAGCAGGTGCTTTAGACCACTGAGCCATCCTGCCAGGCCCCTCTTTTTTTTTTTTTTTTTTTTTTTTTGCGGAACCAGGGATTTGCAGTCAGGTCCTTGCACTTGCCAGGCAAGCACTTATTCTGTTGAGCTGTCTCCCCAGCCCCTTTTAATTTAATTCTTTTTTTTTCCTGATTGTTAATGATATTGAGCAATTTCCATAGCTTTGTTGTGGTCACATGACTTTCTTCATTATTTTTACTTTCCTTTTGTTGCTTGGAGGTTTGGGTATTAAACCTAGAGCCTTACTAATAGGCAAGTGCCTACCACTGTGCTGTATTCTCAGCTCCTGAATGTCTTCTTAGAAGTGTATGTTTATTCATTAATTATATATTTTCAAATTGCATTATTGTCATTATTGTAAGTATTTTTATATTCTAGATACTAATTCTTTGTCAGGTGTTTTGTTTTGAAATTTTCCCTCTCTACTGTAGATTGTCTCTTTACTCTGGATTATTTTTATTGTGTAGGAGCTTCTTTCATCCCATTTGTTTGCTTTGGGTTTAATGTGTTTTTCGGGTGTTAGACAAACAATTGTTGCCTATACCGATGTTTGAAGGTTTTTCTTTTGTGTTCTTTTAGTAGCTTTACAGTTTTAGGTTTTGCATCTAGGTCTTTGATCTGTATTTAGTTTTTTTTTTTTTTTTTTTTTTTTTTTTTTTTTTTTTTTTTTTTTTTTTTTTTTTTTTTTTTTTTTTTTCCGTATAGGGGGAGATACTTGTTTAGGGGAAGAAGTATATTCTGTCTGTGAAGATCCAGTTTTTCCAGCACCATTTATTTAAGAGGCTTTCCTCCAATGTATGTTTTGACACTTCTGTCAAGAATCACAGGAGGTTATTTCTAGATACAATATTCTTTTTAATTGGCCTGTGTGTCTTTTTTGATGTCAGTGTCACATTACTTTGCTGTGACTTTGTAGTATATTTTGAAGTCAGGTAATTTCATTCCTTGAGCTTTGCTCTTTTTGCTCAAGATTGCTTTAGCTATTTGGAGTCTTTTGTACTTTGAGGATTTTCTTTTTTGAATTTTTGAGAAAATGTCATTGGTGCTTTGATGAGCATTGCTTTTTCTTTGTAAATTTCTTTGGGTAGAGTGGAGATTATAATATTTCTTTCATACCATTAACATGGGAGGGCTTTCCAATTTTTGTATCTTTTTTCAATGTGTCCCATCACAATTTTATAGTTTTCATTTTAGGGTTTTTTTTTTTTTTTTTTTTTTTTTTTTTTTTTTTTTTTTTTTTTTTTTTTTTTTTTTTTTTTTTTTTTTTTTTTTTTTTTTTTTTTTTTTTTTTTTTTTTGGGTTTTTTTTTTTTTTTTTTTTTCTGTTTTGGTTAAATTTATTTATAGGCTTTTTTTTTTTTTTCCTGCTTTTTTTGAGACAGGGTCTCTGTGCAGTTCAGGCTGGCCCTGAGTCCACTTCTGTAGCCCAGACTGGTCTTGAGCTCATACCAATTCTCTTGCGTCAGCCTCCCAAGTTCTGGGACTACAGGTGTTCACCACCACGCCCGGCACATTTTGTAGGTTTTTATACCTTTTTCCTTTTGCTTTCAGATACTTCTGAAATTTTAATATGTTAATTTATTGGTATCTCAGAGGTCTAGGAGATCATTTTTATTTATTTATTTTATTGTTTATTTGACTAAGGTATTTCAATAGACTTGGGCTGTAAGTTCATACCTCACCTAGTCTGCTATTGAGGTTGTCAACTATTTTATTTTTTTACATTTATCTGTCTGTCTGTCTGTCTGTCTATTTATTTATTTAGATACAGGGTCTTGCTATGCAGTTCAGACTTGTAGTGATCCTGTCCCAACCTCTCAAACACTGGGATTATAGGTATCCACCACCATACTCTGTTCTAGGCCGACATGGTGTGCCCTGGGGTTCCAGGGAATAAACCTGGGTCCTTGTGCTTGTGAGGAAGACTCTTAGACCACTGAGCTATCTCTTCTGCCCCAAATGTTTCTCCCTCCATCCCTTCCTCCCTCCCTCCTCTTCCTCCTCCTCCTCCTTCTTCCTTTCTTTCTCTCTCTCTCTCTCATTTTTTTTTTTTTTTTTTTTTTTTTTTTTGTGGAACCGGGGATTGAACTCAGGCCTTTGTGCTTGCCAGGCAAGCACTTCTTCTACTCAGCTATCTCACCAGCCCTATTTTTTTTTATTTTTAGTTCAACTTTATATGTCCTTCATTTCCAAAGTTTTCTTTTTTTTTTTTTTTAGTATCTCTGCACTAAATTTCTCATTAATGCCATTTTTTTTTAAAGACTGCATCTCAAGCTGGGCATGGTAGCACATGCCTATAATCCCAGCACTTGGGAGGCTGAGGCAGGAGGATCAGTGTGGCCACGAAAGTGAGCTCAAGACCAGCCTGAATTGCATAGTGAGATCCTATCTCAAAAAAAAGAAAAAAAGAATAAAGATAGTATCTCACTTTTTAGGGCTGGTCTGGACTGCCTGTATAGCTCAGGTTGGTCTCAAACTTGTGGTGTCCTCCTGCCTCAGCCTCCTGAGTGCTGAGATTATAGGCATATTTCATCATACTAGGCTTATTTTTCTGTTCTATTCAACTATATACTACTATTTTCTTAAATCATCTAATTTTTTAAAATAATGATTATTTTGAATTATTTTTTAGGTATTTCATAAATATCTTCTTTGGAATCTTTTGCTAGAGAGTTACCATGTTCCTTTAGAAGCATCATGTTCCCTTTTGTTTCATATTTCTTGTGGTCCTACATTGAGATTTGCACATCTGGTGAGTGAGTTATTTCTGTCACACTTAAAGTGTACTTTTAAAGATGAAATTTTTTTTTTCTAAAGATGTGTCTAGGGAGTCAGTTTGGTATGCATTCAACAGTGGTTTGATTTGTTGCTCATTGTGTGCTGTGAAGCTTCTTTGGTTGTGTTTGATAGCTGTAAGTACAGTCTGTGTGGTGATGGTGTTAGAGAGATCCAGTATCTTCAAGGGCCATGTGGAGATGGGGCCATTGTAGCAGACCCAAATGGGTGTGGTACACTTAGCAGTGTGGGTTGTATATCTGTTATATGTCCACTCCCACAATGGAAATGATGGTCCTGTGACTGTACTGGATGTTTCCTCAGATACTGCAATGGCAAGCTTTGCTGCTGCAGAACCATCTGATACTGGGAGCCCCCCATGGTGAAGGAACCTGCCAGCATCTTTCCTTAAGCCCAGTATTGATGTAGATACCCAAAAGCAAAAGCTAGTCATGGAGTGGGGGAGATGTTAGTGAGGGCAATACTGCATTTGCCTTTGGCACCTCTTCCAATTTTTAGTCCAGGAACTCCTCTAGGAGAAATAGTGTTTTTTTTTTTTTTTTTAGAGAAAAGTTCTAAGTTGCTTTAACATGCGTACATATGACAGATGGATGATCAAGACTCATAGTTCTGTGCTGTAGTTTGGAGATTTGGCATGCATAAGTTTCTGTTGTTTTGTCATTGATTACTATTTTGCCTATACAAGTATATGTTTATATAAGATTTACTTATTTTGACAGTTTTAGATAGTGTAACTGTCATTAAAAGTATGTATCCACTCTCAAGTAAATGGTTGGTTTACAAGAATACAAAAATGGTATTAAATGAGAGTAAGAGACTAGGAAAAATACCAAAGGATTGACAGGCTACAATTTTGTATATACTTAGAGTTTTAAATTCCTGTGTTAAAAATGTGTAGCTGCTTTTATCACATTCTATAGAGATTTATTAGAATATCAATGATGGATAGATAATATGAATTCCAAGTTAAGCCTAAGATGTTTGATACTCAGAAAGATAATGATGTTAAGCTCAAGTATCTGTGTTAGAGAGTAATAGTATCACTAAACTTTTCTTCTGGAGGGTTAAGAATATAAATTTATAGACCAAAAACTGGAGAAAAAGAAGGGCTACAAGGAGTGTAAATATTTTGGCTTTAGCCCTTCAAGGTCAGTGAGGGCTCAGAACATAAGAGAACCTGTGCTGTAACATTCTATAACTCAGTGGTTTCCCAAATTTTCTGTTCATGGAGATTATGGGGCTACAGAGGAAAGGAACTGAAGATATACAGTGTACTTAAGGAGAGTCACCTAGAAGAAAACATTCTCTTGGGCTTTCACAAAGAGCCAGTTGGTCAAGCAATGGCCATGGCTCATCCAGATGCTGACACTGACAACACTTCTACAAAGCACTGTGCATGGTTTAAAAATAAATCCTGAGGGAATTTGACTGACCTTGGGAGGTACAAATGTTCCATATTTTGTAATATAGGTCTTGCTTTAACTTGTCCTTAATCACCCAGCAGAAAAGCTTAACCATGAGGCATAAAATGTAAAGCTAGATTAGTATGCTGAGCTGTAAAAAGCTTAAAGCAACAGCTTCCATTACCAGTTTTGCCATTAACCCACTGCAATTATAGTATGTATACAACTACTTTCTCTTAGTTCAGTGAGAAGGAATTTTTTGTGCCAATAATGATTAGAAAAATTATCGCATCTACACCCTTTGCTCTGTATAACTACTAGGAGGATAACAATATGCACTGTATCAAATACTGAAGATGTACTAGTAATGTGTTTTGAAACTGTCACATTGTGTTGTGATGTTCTGTGTTGGTGCTGAAAGGAACGACGAGAAACCCGATGAATTTAGCTCAGAGGACTTACCAAGATTTGTCTCTCTAGAAGTGAGCCCTGACTCACCGAAGAATATTACTTTTATTGAATATTAAAGGACAGCCCAAGGAATTTGCATAACTGCTTTGGGGAATGCAGACTAGAGACCACTACTTCTATCACTATTTACCTAACAACAGGTTAATACAAATGCTAATTGAAAACATTCCAAGCAGGGGAGAAAACAACCCATAACTTCCCAAATAAGGGAAGAAACAATGATCAAGGAGCCCTTAGAACAAGCTGTTCTTTGTCTTCTTCAATCCCAGGTTTCAGGTAACCCCAAGTAGCCCCTCACAGCTGTCTCTGGGCTTTGTTTATTATCTTTCACTATCTAAGATGTGGATTCCTTACCTCTACAACATTGTTATTTCTCATTAAATGCTATAAATTTTTTTAAAAGAGTACATATCCACTATAAAATGATCAATGTCTAAGGGTTTCAGAGATTGCGTGGAATTATTTTTGCTCATTCTGGGAATGGTACTGAGATGAAAGCAGTGTGGGTATCAAGAGCTGCGACATCTTCTAGTGAGTTTATTGGACTTTACGTGAAAGAGGTTTAGTGATTTTGCAAAATTGTTCCAATATTATATACAGATTTCTTCAAAACATGAGAAAAATTACCAGTAGTCAGTAATGTAATAGCTATTGCTAATGTCCTTATGCTTCTAGTGTAGAATGTCAGCTTGAAAAGCTAAGACAAATATTTTATAGTAATAATTTATGAAGAAAGAATCTCATGGGCCAGCAAAATAACTCAGCAGACTAAAGTGCCTGCTTAGGCAAACCTTGGCAAGCACAGGAACTGCAGTTTGATCCCTGGCACCACATGCGGCCCCAGCCCTACCCCCCAGGGTGGGTTGAGCCTGTCACAGAGTCTGGGCATATTGGTGCATGCCTGTAATCCCAGCACTGGGGAGGCTGAAAACAGGAGGACACTATGAGTCTGAGCTGCATAGTGAGACCCTAACAATCAAATACATTTAGAAAAAAGAAAAAATATCAGAGGGCTTGGGGGATTCAGCTCAGTAGTGTAGTACCTACCCAGCAAGCATGAGGTCTTGAGTGTAATTTTTGGGTACTGATGATTCTGAGACACAGTTTGAGGACAGAACCAATGATGGAGTCTTTAATGTACAATGATTCCATTTTTGATCTCTTTGGCTGTGGTCTATGTTTTTTATGAAGATAGCATTAGCTTTGTTGGAGTTTACATACTAGTAGGGAAAGACAAATAATTTCTCACATCATGGTAAGTACACTGAAGAGGCATGCAATAAGAATAAGAAACTATCTGGGTGTGGTGATGCAGGTCTATAATCAGTATTTGGGATGCTGAGACAAGAGGATTTTTTTGTGAGTTTGAGGCCAGCTTGGGCTACTTGGTGAGACCCTACACAGAAATAGAAACTAAGAGTATGCTGATGTGGTTTGCTAGTTGAGTAGGCTGAGCACTTGGTTTTTAATTTTCTGCCCTGTTTGGTCAAAATGAATTTAGCAATTCACTTCGATAATTCTGCAGCTTTGGACTGGTTTAGCATTTCTTAGAGCTGTCATCTTGATCTGATTTTGTGCATTTCTTCTGTGTCCTCATCATATTTGTTGCATGACTTAAATGGATTGACATTGCAACACACATTTATTTATTGAAAAATGGTGGTTGTTTACACTGTGACAAACTGGAAACAGAATTGATTTAAATGCACAAAATTCTCACTCGTACAATGAAATGAAAAAAATAAATCTTTTGTCTACCAACTTTTGGTATACTTACCTGCAGGAAGGTTATACAAACACTCTGTTATGTCACTGAATGATTGTGAGAATCAAAGTGGAGTATGGACAGAGTACTTCGTGAAATATAAAGCGTACATTTAAAAAATGGTGTTGGTATCATCTTTTCTTTTCTTTTTTTTGGGGGGGTACTGGGGATTGAACTCAGGACCTTGTACTTGCCAGGCAAGTGCTTATTCTACTGAGCTATCTATCTCCCCAGCCCACATCTTTATCATCTCCATCACCCAGTGGCACGTAAAAAGAAAAGCAAGATGTTTTGGACTTATTTTACATTATTAAGCAGCATTTCTGTTCTGGCTTGAGTAAGGTGTGTGTGTGTGTGTGTGTGTGTGTGTGTGTGTGTGTGTGTGTCTTTTTGAGACAGGGTCTCACTGTGCAGTTCAGGCTGGCCTTAAGCTCACTTTTGTAGTCCAGGCTGGTCTAGAACTCGCACTGATGCTCCTGTCTCAGCCTCCCAAGTGTTGCGCTTACAGGCGTGTGCCATCAAGCCTGGCAAGATATGTATGTTTTTTAGTGAGGTAAATGATGTATGTGTGTTTATACATTTGAATCTCCAGGTATAATAATAATATCCAATTCATTTTTATACATCATATTAATGGTTTTGGCTTCACATATGGATGTCTTGAACAGGTTTTTGATTGGCCAGTGTATGGGCAGATGGAAATCAGATTTGTATAAATGCAGTAGTAACTAACCAGGAACATTTTTTCTCAACTTGATGATATTCTGAGTATGATGTTCAGTAGCTTTTGTTTAGTTTGACAAAATAGGAGCATATTGAAGAGTCTGTTTTCTGTGAGAGGCATCCTGATACTAGTTACTTGTTGCCTGACTCTTAAAAAAAATTGTATTCCTCTGTGAAATTTTAAGAGTACATATTAGTAAAGAACTATGTAAGAGCTGAGCATATCTAGTGGCTTTGGGGCTCTTGCAGAATGTGGGTGAAATTGTCTAGATTTAAGTGTAGGCTTGAAGTGGATTTCAGAGACTTTCTTTGCCAACTGTTATAAGAAAATTATTACTCTGCAGCTTCTCAAATAAGGTGATAGGGTAAGTGACTTCGTGATCTTTGTTAAAACAAAATGCCTTTCCTAGTGTTTTCTCGGATTTTTGGAGAAGAAACATAGGTTTTTAAAGTTCTGTCAAAAGAGCGCTATTAAGAACTGGGAATTAAAGCAACCATGAAGTTTAGAACGAGGGGAAATTTTGTTTCTGAGCCTTGCTTTACTCATCTGACAATTCTTATATTTCTTGTAAGTTGATAGGTATAGTTTAGTGTCATCAAGAAGGTAATTGGAAATAGGATTGTTACAAGGATTTTTATAATAAATAGGCTCTTAGTTTGATATTGTGCCTGAGAACCTCCAGTGATGTGCATAACTTTGGACTTGAAATTCTGCTTATAGAATTTAATATTAAAGAATTAATGTTTTTGGGCTGGTGAGATAGCTTAGTTGTCTAAAGTGCTTGCTTAGGCATGCTTACACAACTGCAGGGACCGTGGTTCAATCCTTGACACCGCATGCTGCGCCAGCCCCACCCCCAGGGCAGGCTGAGCCTGCTATAATATAAATAAATAAATAAAGCAAGCAAGCTTTTTTTTAAAGAAAAGAATTAATGTTTTTAATTATAGTGTGTTCAGAAATGTATTTTTATATACATACACCGATATTTATTACAGTAAGATTTAGAAAATAAAAAAATGACTAACTCATTTGTTTATATTCACATTATGGATTAGGATGAACACACTAAAAATTACATTTTTATGAATGGATAGATGTTTCCAAGGTATTGCCAACTGAAAAAAATTCCTTAAAAATAATCATTTTTGCTAAAACTGAGTTGCAAGGTGATTTAAGGAAATAGGTTAAATATTGTGTATTATTACATCTGATGGGTGAGGTTATATGTCATTTAAGTTTTCTTGGTTTAGTATGGATTACTTTTGCTATTTCAAAAAAGAAAAAGAAGCTGAAATAAGTAGTGATTTAGAAGGCTGTAGTGTGGCAAAGTTGGCTGGGAAATAGGTGTGACTTCTGCATTACAAAATTGTACACACACCTACAGTGTAGTTCCCAAAGCCACTTGGACTTTCCCTGAGAACTGAGCAGGTTTTCAGTAGGCTGGCCTACACCTGAGGTGAGTCTGACACATGGAATCCCATTACTGCTTATCAGAACCATTTTTGTGGGTTTCCTCAAGATTTGGACAACATAAAAGAAGCAGCTAAGCCCGTGCTGCATGTCTCAGATGCAATTTGTGCTTTTATTTATTTTTTTTAAAGTTTAATAATTGGATACAGGGTCTTGCTATACACTACACACTTTTGGCTTGTGATCCTCCTAACTTACCCTCCCCAGCACTGGGATTACAGGTATTTGTCACTAGGCCTAGTTTTAGGAGCTGGCACTGCATGCTCAGAAGGGGATCAAATTTAGGACCCTTGTGCTTGCCAGGCAGTTCATTTTAGGTTGCTGAGCTATCTCTCCAGTTTTTAGCTGCTTTTTCTCTGCCCAAGCTTGATCAATAAACTTTGTCATAGGTTCTTTTAGTTTGCTTTGTCCAGTTCTTTGTTGCAGATGGAAGAACTTGTAATCTAACTGTGGAGAAAGAGGCAAGCAACTTAGAACCTATTAATGTGTAATTGGTGAGACACTCTTAGAAGCAAGCTACTCAATAACTGGTATTCTTGGCCTCATCTTTTTTTTAAGTCTATAAAATTGGGGTGCAACTCTTCTATAGCCTTTAAAGATCTTGTACAATAAAAAATTGTTGCATTTCAGCTCTCCAGTATTGGCATTCTGTGAATCCTAGGCTGATGGATTGATTTAGAATACTTATTAAAAAAACCAAGGACAGAAAAGTATTTTTTTCTTTAATAAAATATAGACATTATGTGTGGTAGAATGCCTAATATTTCAAAAAAAATTAAAAGATGCATACCAAAAAAGATTAAAAATAGCTGATTAAAATGGAATGCTTTTAGGAATCATCTTTTTTATGGTAGTGATAGGGTGAGATCTTTAATGAAACTAAAATGTCTCATTTGATATCTTTTGAGTTTTATTGTCTAAGATAGACTTGAAGAAACTTTAAAGAAATCCATAAGTAAAAAGCGTTTTTTCTAAGACTTTTATCTTACAAATCCCTTCCCTCCATTCACTTATCAATAACTTCATCTCATTTGTTTTATCCTATGAATTTCATTATCTCTCAGGCAATCTATTGCTTTAAGCTGTTAGTACCTAATATTGGCTCATTTACATTAACATATGCCTAACCTCAGCCCTTCTCCTCTCTTTGTTAATGCACCAACAAGCAGTGATACTTCTCTGGAGCATTATCATTTGGCTGTTTGCTCAACTAACAACCATTCATTTGAGCTGATGTAATAGTGTGTGTGTGTGTGTGTGTGTGTGTGTGTGTGTGTGTGTGTGTGTGTGTAACTGGGGATTGAACTGAGGTCTTTGTGCTTGCCAGGCTAGCGCTTATTCTCTTGAGCTATCTCCCCAGCCCCAAAGGATGAAAGTTTATTAAGTAAAAACATGGCACAATGGAGCTAGACATCATCCTGTTTTAATGGTGAGAGCATGCTGAGTCTGCATTATAGGTAGTCCTGCTGGATCTTGAGTGAGATGGGGTACCTGAATAGATCTGATAAATATTCTGCTATCAGATTGATTTAAGAATAGGCATTTTTAATTGCCTGATTTGATTGCTGTTGATTAGCATACAGGCTGAAGAGTAAAGAGAAGTTGTTTTTGCCTCTGGCACTTGGCCTTTCTAAGTGTTGGAAAACCTGTTTTTAAGTACTAGACCATCAATAGCCTTGAGGCCCGCAGACAGTGGCAAAGCAGAGAGCCTCCAGGAGCCAGAAACATTTTCTTAGCCTTTTTCCAGTGATGTTGGGATCAGAGGTCATTTTTGCTATAAATCCCCCAAGATTTCCCAAATCCTTCATTAGAGACCTGAACCTTGAATGGTTTCCCTTTAGTTTTCTTTGTGTGTTCCACATCCCTCCCACCCCAATTTTTGCATCAAGACCTTTATAGTGCAAGTGGTACCTGTTGTCACGTCATAAAGTGGTAATGTTATTGAGTGTATTTTTCACAACTGAGACTTTTGTGAACATATATTCTTTTATGGTATGTGTGTGTGTATCCTAATAATAAAATGATTTCCAATTTATTTGATATAATTAAGTACACAGACTTGTATAAAATTCATAATGTTTTACGAGTATCCTGTTATGTCCCACATACACCAAACCTTTCAGATTTGCTTCTAAACTGTTGTCAGCCTAAGATAACATTGCGAAGGCTCTCTCAGGAAATGAATTTACTTAGAAATAAATAGAAGATTATAATCTGGGATGCATCTGCTATGACAAGTCATAGAGACAGTCAGAGTACAAGGGAAGACTAACTTTTTAAAGGTAAATATAATGAAGGTTACATGAATGGTTTTGAAGTAATTGCCTTTGGCTATAAGAATTAATAGTAACAAAACAGTTACTTAGGTAGATGTCCTTGCAGAAGAATTCTTTGTGCAAAATCGTATTCGGGTTTGTGAAAATTGTTGTTTTCAGAGTTTGTAAGTTTATTGCTTTTATTGCTCTTGACTCCCATTTGGTTAGTTTGACATAAGTGACTTCATTTTGTTTTTGACAATTTTCATAGATTGAACCATGTGAAATAGGCAGTATTTGATTATTTTTGACTTTTAAAAGTATTTTCATATGGTTCAAATTAATACATGAGAGATACTGTATTTCTTTTAAAGCAGTATTCAGTTTACCTGTCTTGCTTGATAAAGATAAAAAGTTTTGCAATGCAGTAAGGAATAGAGATGTAGAAATGTTTGGTGAGTGGTGATCTAGGATTTTTATGTATGATAAACATCTTCCCTGCTTGCATAGAGGTGGGTCTGAATTACAGACATACCTCACTTAATGGTTCATTTCCTGAGACTAACTTGTTAAATGAAATAATCACTAAATGAGAAATTGTATATAGTATATATAATATTCAGACCAAGGAGATGGTCAAAGGAAACTAACTGGATAACTTTGCTTTTATTTGCTTAACTCTTTTCTTTTTTAAATTTTTTGTATTTGGTACAGGGCCTATAGGGTCCTGTTTTCAGTCTCCCAAGCACTGGGATTACAGATGTGTGCCACCACATGCCAAGTCTCAGTTGCTGTCTCAGTGTACCCTGGGGAGCCGGGCTTGCATGGCTTGCCAGGAATGAAACCCCAGTTGTTGTGCTCTTCCTAACAGGCATTTTAGTCCACTGAGCTATCTGGCCAGCCCTTATTTGCTTAAAACTTACATACAGTACTATAATGTATAGCAGAATATAAAACTAAAGTACTGTACAGCCCCCAAAATTTACAGTACCATAAACAAGGTATACCCCCACCAAAAAGACACTCAGACTATATGAATAGGATGTAGCCCTTTACAAAAAACAAAAACAAAAAACAAACTATAAATCCTAAGTAGTGGAGCATAAGTCCAAGTAGTCATTAACCAGGTAGATTGCTAAAGAATGTAAATCTGTATTCATTTGAGAGGCTTCTTGTCCTTATCTGGAATTCTTTGAACCTGAATGTCTATGAGGGTGGAGGACTGTCTGGGAGAGGCAGGCCTGAAGTTTCTAGAGCAGTCCTGGTGAACTTTTTGGAATGTTCAGTGAAACCACACAACCCACTGCAGCATACATGCTTTAGGTTTGCCACCATGCTCTGTGAAGATTGGCTTCTAGGATTTTAGGGGCAGAGTGGCAGCAATTATGTAACCTAAAATATGGAGCTTGAAGGCATGCATTGTGTTAAAATTAATCTTTATTTAGATGAGGACATTTAAAAAGCATGTTTATTTACTTATGGCCTCTGGAGTAGCCTAATTGGATATCCTTTTGCTACATATGTAAATAGGGCCATGACACCCTTTTAGAATGATTATTATTGTCTTACTAGGAAAATGCTTCCTTTAGGGAGACTCACTAACCTATTGAAAAATGTTAAAAATATTTTGGAAATGTAAAATTATCAGAATGCTGAAGGAAATATTTGTTTTGGGCTCAACAATGGCGATATATTTGCTTTCTTGAAGAACAGTGCTGCCAAAATAAGCATTTTCACTAGCTGGCAGATGGTTTAGTTATCAGGCTGTTTTTCTGTTTACTTATAATTTCTTCTTTTTTCTGCCTTAATATTTAGTTTATTTTAGAAATATTTACTAATATCCTTTATCCTGTGTGTTTCACCTTCTTCAAACTAAAAAAATCAGTGTGTTTTTATTGCAAATTTTTCCATGGGGCAGCAGCTGAGAATGGCCAATTTCATTCTTTCAAAATGTTCTCATTGGTTCATGTTAGAATACAATATTAGATCAATTTAAACAAAAGCTTGAGTAATACTGGCTAAAGACTAACACTTAACTATCATATAATAATTTCCTATACTTTACACTGAAATGAAATTGAGAAAAAAATTGAAGACAGTTTATGGGTATGGTAACTCCAAATTATGAACATCTTCCATTGTCATAGATTTATACCTCAACTTAGGGCAAATTTTTTTTGAATTCTTGATTATGTACATTTTAACTAACGACTTAGTTTTTCTGTTATAAAAAGGGTTTTCTATTTGTTTTGTTACATGTACATAACAAAACATGCTGTCCTTTTCAATATTTTCTGTTAAAGTATCTTTGAAATGTTTGGTTATTTTTGTAGTGCAAAAGGAAATATGTGATTCCAACTCTTAAATCAGTATTCTGTTATTTCTATGACTGGTTTTAAACTATGTTAACTAAAACAGTAATATTCTCTTTTAGGTGGCAGTAGTGGAGTGGAGTTCTTTCTTTCCTAGAAAATTTGTTGAGTATATATGTAAGAAAAATTCTAAGACCATTTAATTGACTCCTATCAATATGTAGTACTGTAAGAGGTGGTATGGCATATGGGATAATTCTAGGAGTTCATATTAGTGATCATAGTCTTGGTTCTGTGAAAAGATGTATAGATGCATTTATCAATTGGCTATACTCTGCATATTGTCTGTTTTATTCTATATTTTAATAAATATTTGGGACATTCAATATTGCCTGTCACAGGTATGAATCTGATTGTAATAATTTATCATAGGTGAGGGACCACTTTTGTTGATGTCTATTTTCATTCAGCTGCATCTCTTAAATTCCCCATATTTGATTAGTTTATCATTTAAAAAATATGGTTAACTTTTATGGTTTGAATTTTGAATATCTTCCAAAGGTCTATGTATTTAAAGGTTTGATTACCAGCCATTGACACTATAGGAAGGTGTCAGGATCTTTGGGAGGCAAGTCCAAGGGGAAGGAAGTTAGGTTGCTTGGGATATGCCTGTGAAGGGCAGATTGGGACCCCAACACTTTCCTCTACCTCCCCTCATGAGGTAAGCAACCCTTCTGTGTTATATGCTCATACCATGATACACTTCCTGGGCTGCCACAGGCCCAGAGCAACAAAACCAACTAACTGTAGACTGAAATCTTTGAAACTGTGAGCCAAAATAAGCTTTTATTCCTTATAAATTCTTATTTCAAATGTTTTATGCAGGCAATGGAAAGCTAATACATAGGTGAAATAATTTATAAAATAACCATTTCCCATATATTAAAAATGTTAGCTGAGCACATTTCTATCTACTCTTTTTTGGTAGGGTGGGGAATGGTACCAGAGATCAAACTCAGGACTTTGCACTTGCCAGGCAAGCACTTACTCCACTAAGCTATCTCCCTTAGCTTAGTACTTCTAAATGTAGAATATTTAATTTTTTTCTCTTTTAGTAAATCCCATGTATTTTGCGTATCCTACAATATTGAATATTTGGAAATCAGACACCAAGGGAAGTGATGTCAGTAATGAATGGTCTCTTAGACTAATTTCATCAGGTTTTCTCTTATGTGTAAACTTCATGGTGCAAGCTCTTCAAATGTGTAGAGAAAAATTTTTAGGTCCTTAAATCAGTGTTCTGGAAATGAAATGTTACATTGATAATTATTGTTCCAAATTGGTTTGAGTACTAGTTAGTAAAGTTAGGTGAGGGCAAAGGATGACCTTGCCTAACTTCTGTATATTTAGTTTATAAATAGACTTTTTTTTTTTTTGTACCAGGTATCAAACTCAGGACCTTGTGCTTTCCAGGCTGTTGTTCATGACACTGAGCTATATCTCTGGCTATAAATAGACTTATAATAAGTGAAGACCAGAAAATAAATTACAGTATTTTTCTTTAGAATGAGAGACTCTTTGTGTGTATAGTAAGATTTTTAAACTTTAAAGTTTTAGGACTGTTAGGGCCCAGCAGGATGGCTGAGTGGTCTAAAGTGGCTGCTTAGGAAAGCTTAGGCAGCTGCAGGGACCGCGGTTCAATCCCCAGTGGCACCACATGCTGTGCACCAGCCCTGCCCTCAGGGCAGGCTGAGCCAGCCATAAAGATAAATAAATAAACAAACGTTCTGAAACAAGCAAAAAAAAAAAAAAAATCAGAAAATAAATAAATAAATAAATTAAAGTTTTAGGACTGTCATTGATTAAATACAAGTTAGTTGTATTTGTGTTTTGGGCCAAAGAAGGAAATTGAGAAATTTTATTATTTAAATGATTATAGTGGCTTAATAAAGGAAAGGATCATTAAAATGCTTCATTAAAACACCATGCATATCTTCTCCAAAGTTTCTCTATCCACAGAATAAATAGATACTATTAAAATTATTTTCTGTGGGTGCTTAGTATGCACCAGGCCTTGTGTTATGTTTTTCTTGAATTTTTGAAATTTGATTTGTCCTTCTGAAAGTTGATGTTGTCATGTAATCTTGTATTTGAAACATGAATTGTTTGGGTTAAAAATGCTCATGTAAATTCCTACAAAGAAATGAAGTGTGACTGTGTAGTTGGTGGATTTTTAGGTGTAAATATCAGCTGTATTTAATTACCTTAAGGGATAAGGCCACTTGATGGGCCAGTGGCTTACCAAATTATTTTTCATTTTCTGAATCTTGGTGTCACTGAAGGTTAATATATCCTCTTTTCTTTGCTAGAAACTCAAGTTAAAATCCATTTTTAGGGCATAAGTGTAAATGAATTTGTTGTTGTTTTCACTCCTTGGGGATACTTTGGTCATTTTGTGAGTCTGCCTTTACATTTGGAATTATTGGCAGCTTCCATAGGGCCCAGGGGCTCCAGTAGCAGGGGCATTTGTGAGTAAGCATGAAAATGAACTGTCAGGCTTCAGAAGGAATAGCTGGCGCAGGGCTTGTCACTCTTCCATCTCTTCTTTCTTGTTTAATGTAAGGAAATATATTTGCTACTGACTTGTGATTACAGCATATCACAAAACAAGTGATGGGCTTGTGATTTAGCCAATGCTTTTTTGTTTATTTAACTGTTTCATATGATTTATATTTAGCAGTTTCCATGCTTTCTATATTCAATGTTCACAAACACCTAGATGAGTCCTTAGAGTGGCGGTTCTCAACCTGTGGGTCGCGACCCCTGCGGGTGTCGAACGACCAAAACACAGGGTCGCCTAAAGCCATTCCAAATCACAAGTGTAGCAAAATTACAGTTTTGAAGTATCCACCAAAATTATTTCTTGGTTTAGGGTAACCGCAACATGAGGAGCTGTATTGTGGCGTCATGGCATTAGAAAGGTTGAGAACCACTGCCTTAGAGTGTTACAAGAATTACAGTCAAGAGTAGTACTTGAAAATAAGAGACTGCGCCAAATAGCATAGTCTTGACAGGCTACAATTTTGTATTTCCTTGAATTTCCAAATATCTGTGTAAAAATTGTGTAACTGCTTATATCACATTGTATGGAACGTTATTAGAATATCAATGATGGTCAGAAAATATCAATTCCAAGCTAAGTCAAAGATATTTGATACTCAGAAAGCCAGTGATGATAAGCTCAAGTACCTATGTTATACAGTAATAGTATCACAAAGCTTTTCTGCTGGAGGGTTAAGAATCTAAGTTAACAGACCAAAATTTGGAGAAAAAGAAGGGCTATAAGGATAGCCAATATTTTGGCCCTAGCCCTTCAAGGTCAATAAGGACTCAGGATATAAGAGAACCTGTGCTGTAATACCCTATAACTCAGAAGTGTCCCAAATTTTCTGGTCAAGGAGATTATGGGACCTCAGAGGAAAGGGACAAATGAACTATAGTGCATCTAAGAAGAGTCACCCAGAGAAAAACATTCTCTTAGGCTTTCACAGAAACCAAACTGGGCAAGCAATGGCTGTGACTCATCCTGAAGGCTGACACTAACAAGAGTTCTACAAAGTACTGTATATGGACCCAAACTTAATCCTGAGAGGATTTGACCCTGGAAGATACAAAAAAATGAATGTTTTGTTATACAGGTCTTGCTTTGACTTGCCCTTGATCACCCAGCAAAAAAAAAAAAACAAAAACAAAAACAAAAAAACTTAATTACAATGCATGAAACGCAGAGCTAGATTGGTGAGATGAGCTTTAGGAGGCTTAGATCAATAGCCTCCAACATTACAAGCTTCACTGGTGGCCCACTGAAATTACAGACCATTTGACTGTGTGTGCATCTGCTTCCTCTTAGTCCAAAGAGAAGAATTTTATTTTCTTCTTTTTTTTCTTCTTAGCAACATCAATAGGGAGGTAGGTCATGCCCATACACTGTACTCTGTAGAACTATTGTGAGGACAATATGCAATGTGTCAACTTTTTAAAAAAGAAAGGGGGAAAAAGAAAAAAAAAGTAATGTTTATTGAAAGTATTAATGTTTAATTGTTTGATCAATCTTATATACCTATATCTATTAATCTAAACTGATCTGATGATGAAAATATGTAATATAACCATTGTTAAATTTAATAAACAATATTAAATCATTAAAAAAAGAATTATAGTCAATGTATTTTGCTCATCAGTGTTTCAAGGCTTGTATTTATTATTTTTGTGTAATTGCTTCATTTTTAGGACATCTTCATATTCACAATTAATTTAATGGTTTTACTCAGAAGAACATAGTTTTAATTATTGCTTTCATCTGTACCTCTTGAGAACCTAAGCAGGGAATAGTGCCAGGACTTAGTCCTTCAAGAAGCTGATCTGTTGTTTGCTATCTAGCCTTACTTTATAATCTTCTCTTTCCTATTGTTCTTATTTTTTCTTTTACATTTTTGTATTTGCCATTTTATCTTTTTTTTTCCTCTCATAGTACTCAGAAGTATTTGCTTCATGTTTTTGTTTGAAAAGATAGAAAATATTTTTATTTATAGACAAACACAAATACAATTACAAATACAATAGAAAGGATCATAGTATAAATGCTTTTTCTTCTTTTAAGCTACAGAATTTTAAAGTCACTTGCTTTAGGTTCCTAGCATTCTTTACTTTTCCTGTTTCTTAAAGGCATCCCTACCCCAATTTGATTCAGTCATCGTTCTTTGGATTCAGTTTTTTTTGGGGGAGCGGGGGAACAGGGCCAGGAGGAAACTAGGAATTGAACTCAGGACCTCTCACTTGCCAGGCAGTAGCTGTATCACTGAGCAAAATCCTTGACTTCTTCATCATTCATATTTCTTAAATCTTCCAAACTACTTTATACCTATTGTATCTTTATTAATATACTTCGTCTTTTTTTGTGTGTGTGTGGGACCAGGGTTCGAACTCACAACCTTGCACTTCCCAGGCAGGCACTTGTGCCATGAAGCTATCTCCCCAGCCCCAATATACTTTGTCTTGTATTAACAGTTTAAGTCCTATTTCTTCTTTCAGAGTAGATCAGCCTAAGAAGTGGGATGATTGCTGTTTTGAACTTGTAGCATTCATGTAAAAGATGTACTTCCCTTTGTGTATATGTGTCCTTTGAAAAACGCTATGTATGGAAATAAATAGTATATGCAGATTTGTTGTGGTACTTTACATGTTTTTGTATTTTTCTTTGTGAAACAATTTTTACGTTTATCTTTTTTAGATAAACTTTTTAAAGGCAAGACTAGGTCTGTCTGTATGACATCATGCAAAACCTGATGTTTGCTGATAGGTTTTTTTTTTTTTTTTGCTGATAGGTTTTTATAAACATTCTTTTATTTTTTATTTTTTTGTATTTTAGGGAAGAGTCTAGAGGGTGTTCAGGGTTTTACTACTAGGTCAGACTCGTAGTGATTCACCTGTTTCTAGCCTCCCAAGAGCTGCAATTACAGATGTGCACCACTATACCCAGTCTCAGTTGCCATCTCAGCTCTCAGTTGCTCTCCCAGTGTGCCCCAGGAGTGGGACCGTCTTGGCAGACCTGGGGATTGAACCCCAAGCCCCTGTCCCATATCCTCTCAACTATTTGGCTTTTCAGCATACCTTAATTGTCTTTTTTTTTATTATCTATAATATTGCTAGATTATTTAGTTGTATGTAACAGACTTTTGTTTACCTTTTCAGGTGTCAGCGGTGGAGTCTTTAGAGGGTCCCCTGCTCCAGGTGGAAGGATTGAGTGACCTCAGGCTAGAGCTTCACAGCAAGAAGATGAACCTACACCTGGTTCTCATAGATGAACTGCACCGGCACTTGTACATCAAATCTACTAGCCGAGTTGTGCAGAATAACAAGGAAAAGGGGAGAATGAGGTTGGTTAAAAGGTCTTTTTGTTAGTGTCTTGGGGCTTTTTCTAGAATATTGAAGTGTATTTCATCCTTTCTTTAATGTACTATCTCTGAAACTTGAACATGAACTTAAATAGCAAATGGTTCATGTTTGAGAGACTTATATCCAAGTTTTTTTGTTTATTCTTTGTACATTTACTGTAGTACTCTTCAGTAAGGACATGAAAGAAACATTCCTGTAGACCTCTTAAGTACAGGATAAGAGATACTCCTGCATATCTTACAGAGAAGTGAAAAAAATCTGTGAATTGGACAGTGAAGTCAGTGAGGCCGAATTAAAAATAGATATATGAACTAAAGTTTTATTGTCTTTGTTACCTAGGGATATGTTCAGTTAGGGATATGTTCAGTTTTGAGTAGTTTTCCTACTGGAATAGTTCAGGGAAGGTTCAGAGAAAACAGTTTTGTCCTGTGACTGCTTGTAGTGTAGAATTTATAGTCTGGATGGGCTTAAGAAATTCATTTATTTAGTTAATATAGACCTGGTAGGATGTACAACTAGATCTTAAAATAGTAGAATATTGAGGCTTTGAACATATCTCAGATAGCTGTGCATAATAAGAATCCTTTCAGCATTCCTTTACATAGCTATGCAGTCTTTTCTAAGGGGATTTTTAGCACCATCCTCTGAAACACATGTTTATACATCTTGTATTATGCCAAAAGAACGCTAAAAGTGGAGCATTTTGGCAGTGATGTCTTTCAAGCTCTGTGTTGTTTCAACAAAAAGTCAACTTTGTGCATGATTCTTCAATTTAATAAGAGACCTTGGTAGAAAGGGATATTTGAATTTCTTTTCAGCAAATAGGAACTAGAAAAGCTTTGCTAGACACAGAAATGGAGCTAGAAAATAAGGGAAACTATTGGTTATCCCTTTAGTGGAAAGTAGAGTGGGGTGTGTGTGTGTGTGTGTGTGTGTGTGTGTGTGTGTGTGTGTTTGAAGGAAATTTTTTGTATTGTTTGACCTTAAGTCTGAATAGCTTTCTTCTCATGCAAGGATAAATAATAGAAACATTCTCAGTCATGTGTAAATTCCCATATCATGGAAGAAAATGAATATTACCTTGAGGTTGCAGAGGAAGAAAATGTACTTGAAGAAAGAGCTTTGTAAAGCACACAAGAGAGATTTAAACCTAAAGTCTCTGAAAAGATGCAAGAAGCATGGTTAATAGATTTGATGATTGTTCCTAGCTACTTCTTCATTTGCTACCCTTTTTTGAGTGTTTGCTTTTGTGATTCATTAGTACATGTGTCCAAATAGACCCGAGAAATATGCTTATGCTGGTTGGTATTTTCCGAGAAGAAGAAGGCAGATGCACCAGGAACCAACAGATCTACCTCATGTTGGATCTGTTGTTTTCTAAAATAGAAAATAGGTTCTTGTTCTTGAACATCAGTGAGCTAGGTGATTGTGTGCAGCAATCATAGCTTTTATGAAACTATAATGGAGAACAACAAGAATGCAGTAGGGAAAGATACTAAGATAACTAAAACAAGAATATAGTGTAAAAAAATAAAAGATGAAATGAAATTTAAATATTTAAAGCATAAAAGAGAAAAATTGATTCAGTGCTGGATAGAGATAGGGGGAGCTCTTTCTCATGAAGAGGAAAAAAGAAAAGATGATGCAAAAAGGATAATAAATGTGAAAGATGGAAAGGAGTATCCAATTCAGTGATTTTAGCAATTTCAGGGGATTACACTGAAATGACAGTGTTATGGGCTGCCATGTTATTAGTATAGATACCTGTATTTAAAGGTTATGTATTTTTAAAAAACTAGAGAAGACACGCTCACATAAGAATATTTTCTGTCTTAAAGGATGATGCATCAGTAAGATTCTTGATTGCAAAAAGCAGAAATCAGTCCAGATAACTAAAAGAAAAGAAAAATTTATTGGAAAGTTCCCTGATATTTCACAGAATCTATAGGAAGTCTGCATAGTCAGATTCTGAATTTTATTTTATTATTTTTGGCTGGCTCAGGCTACCTTAACGGTGGGTGTGAGGATTGAACTGCTGTCACTTGGGCATGACTGGGATTGCCTGTGCAGGCACTTAAACCACTGAACTAACCCGAAAGCCCCCAGATTCTGAATTTTAAGGAAAGGCATATTATGCAACTGAACACACAATGTTTGCAACAGGAAGGGTCTGCTAGGTTTACTAACATTGGCACCAGCCTTATGATGGATGGATTTAAAATAATCTATTCACCAAAAAAAAAAAAAAAAAAAAAAAAAAAAATTAAAATAATCTATAAATGTTCTTTTCCTTTATCTCCTGAAAATTAAAAAGTCTTATATAAAAGCATCCATCTGTTGAGAAGGTGGGGCCATATCTGGTCTCCTAGGATTTCCACAGTAGGAAGTAGAGCTCTTTTCATTTTTACTCAGCAATAGGGATTTGATACATGTTAAGACAGAATATATACATATATATTCAGGTAAGTGATTGTGTACAAACAACAAATACCCAACAACAAATTCCTTTCGTAAGAGAAGGGAAATCTGGAGGCATATCCATATGAAGGACAGCTTTTGAAGAAACCACTCATAGAATTGATACTCATAGAGGGTATGATGCTCACTCATTGTTTAGATTCGAGTGAAATCCTAGATGAGTTTTTTTCTATTTTATTTTTTAAATTTTATTAATTTTAATAAATAACAATGAGATAGTTTTAAAACATGTTAGTAAGACAGCCCTAATAATTAATGCAACATATATTGTTGTCTTCGTAGTAGTTGTTCAGAGTACAAGATGCAGACATGATAACTTTTGTAAACACTATTACTACAAATATTTCTTCTCATTGAACTAAGAGAAAGTAGTTGTATGTATAGTCCAATAGTCCATAATAGTAGTGGGTTATCAGCAGAATTGGCAATGTTTAAAGCTGTTGACATGCCTTTTACAGCTTAGCATATTAATATGGCTTTACTTTTTATAGCTTGTGGTTAAACTTTTCTGTTGGATGGTTAAGGCTAATTTAAAGCAAGACCTATATAACAAAACATGTAACTTGTATCTGACAAGGTGAGTCAAATCTCTGGATTTACCTTGAAACCATGTATAGCATTTTGTAGAAATTTTGTCAGTGTCAGCCATCTGGATGAGTCATGGCCATTGATTGACTAGTTTGCTTTCTGTGAAAGCCAGAGAAAATGTATAGTGTGCCTAAGGAGAGTCACCTAAAGAATTCCTTTTTTTTTTTTTTTTAAATATATTTGGTGCAGGGTTTTTCTATGCAGCTTGGACTCATAGAGATCCTTTTGTTTTCAGCCTTCCTAGGCCCTGGGATTATAGGTGTGCACCACCATACCTGGTGTCTTAGTTACTCCTCTCTCCTTGCTGGGACAAATACCCAACACTCAAAATGAGGGAAGGAAAGGTTTATTTCGCTCACAGTCACTGTGAGCCAGTCCATACCCAGCTGGCTCCAAGGCTGAGTGGCACATGTCAGAGAGCATCCAGTTCATGGTGGTGGAACAGCAACAATGGCGACAGGAGCCTGGATTGCTTTAATAGTACTATAATGATCAATGATGAATCAGAAGGTTTTTCTAAATGAAGTAAGAAAATGTTTAGATTATAATGTTGAGAAAAACTAAGATTCAGGACAATCTAGGATAATTCAAAGAATATTGAAAACAGCATGTGTGACTTTCATGTGTATGTGTATGGGGGCAGATGGGCAGACTTTTTATGTAAAATATTTTGAAAGAAACTATACCAAAATGATTTTAATGGATTGCTTTCTGTTTTTTTAACAGAATATTTTAAAAAATACTCTGTTAAAGACACATACCTTTAAGATACATAAAATCAAGCAAATGTTATTTAAAAAGGATTAACTCCTTTTACTTATTTCATTCACCATGGGTTACTCAATTTAACATCACTTCTTTGGGTATTATATAGCTAGTGAAGGTGAATATTTCAAACCTATGGATTTACTGTCCATACTTGTGTCTCAGTGTATAAAGAGTATTCAGGATTCTACTATATTATTTGGTTCTTCTTTTATTTTTAAATTTAGTTTTCTGTTTACAGGTGTATTTCTTTATTGTTTAGGTGTTTTCTCTCCCTTTCATTGCCTTGACTTTATATTTATAAATGTTATTTTATTTTCTGTTACTATGTCTTCATGTTGGTCTGTCAAGTACTTAGTTACTTGTCATTGCTGGGACAAATACCTGACAGTCAAAATGAAGGAAGGAAAGGTTTATTTAGCTCACAGTTTGTGGAAGTTTCAGTCCATACTTGACTGGATCCAAGGCCAAGGGGCACATGGCAGAGAGCAGCAGTTCATGGTGGCGGAACAGCAACAACAGCAACAGAGGCAACAGCACAACCAGGGGAGCAGAGAGCAACAGCTCAGTCTGTCTCTCTGTCTCTCTTTATATTACATTCAGGCTCTCCACCTCAGTGTATCTGCCTTAGGCTACACCTGTAATCCCAGAAGTGCTTAAAACACATAATCCCAGGGATCATGGATCAAGTCTCAAATTTAGTAAATCACATAATCCCAGTGACTCATGAGTCAAGTCTCAATCTATAGAAATCCCCACCCCATGACTGCATGAGGCTTTGAGGGCACATCTAGACATAAACCATAACACTGTGGCTCTTTCCAACTTTCATATTCTCTAAATCATTCATTACTCTTTCTGTATGCTCAGTCAGAGCTTAGAACTATGTAACATTATTATGTCAGCCATTCCTGTTTCATTATTCAGTTAAATTTTCTTATTAAGTGTGTATTAACTTTGAAAGATAATTTCTCAGCTCAGTCTGATTCAGTATACCTTCATGAGCATTTGCTCTTTGACAAGTACTCTGCCAGCTTCTCTGGTTACAGAGGTGAATATATTAGTTGCTAAATTTACAGCTTAAAGTTCTGTTCATCCCTGTCTTCGGTTGACAATAAAATCAGCCAAATGAGCTGAGGTTATAAATTTTAGACATAGTTGGGAGCATTTACTACTAAGTGAAGGAACAGAAAAATGCTGTAATTAAAAGGCAGATGTTTGCTAAGCTGTTAGCACTTCTAACTTTTTAAAAAGAAGCAGTTTTCATGGATTGAAATTTTGTAGTCTTACCTAGTTAGATGGTCTATTGGGTTGGCCAAATAGCTCAGCAGATTAAAGTGTCTGCAAGCATGCATGCAGGGGCCAGGTGTTCGATCCTCAGGCCTGCTGTGCCTGTCCCGCCCCTGGGTATCCTGAGATAGCAATTGAGTCTGGGCATGATGGCGTGTGCCTATAATCCCAGCTATTGGGATGCTGTAAACAGGCAGATCACTATAAGTCAGACCCAGCAGTGAGACTCGGAACACCCTGTAGACCCCTCCTTAAAATACCAAAGCAAAACAAAACAAAACAAAAGTCTATTAATGGGTAGAAAGTCCTTTGGGTATGGTGGCAGTAGCTGCTTGTTTCATTGCAGGTTAATTTGTTTTATAGTTTTCTTGTCCTCCACTATGTTGTTAAGTAGAAAAACACATTTACTCACAATATGTATTTGATGATTTTGGTGCAGCTATGTGTCTTTCTAGGCAGGATTAGGTGTACTTCAGCTGTTGTTGAAGAATGAATAATATTAATAGATTTAAGGTAAATTATAATTGTGTAGTGTTTAAAAAGAAAATACTTCTCAGTATTTCTTTGGAAACAAAGCAGTTCAAAACATTCATATTAGGGCTGAGGAGATAGCTTTGTGGCACAGGTGTCTGCCTCGCAAGTGCAAGGTCATGAGTTCAAACTCTAGTACTGAAAAAGAAAAAAAAGAAAAAATAAGAAAAAAAAGAAAAAGAAGAGAAAATCAGAACATTTACATTAATTACAAAGCTTAAAAAGACAGTATATTTTTATTTTCCTTGTTTTCCAAAATATTTAGAGAGGTTCAAAACACTTGAAGGAATTTATTAATTTCATCTATGATATGTGATAAAAAGAGGCCTTTTTTTCTCTTCTGAAATGAAAAATATATGAACTGGGCGTGGTGGTGCACCCCTGTAATCCCGGCACTCGGGAGGCTGAGGCAGGAGGATTGGTGCGAGTTTGAGACCAGCCTGGGCTACAAAAGTGAGCTGAAGGCCAGCCTGAACTGCATAGTGAGACCCTGTCTCAAGAAGAAAAAAGAAAAATATGGTCTTTTACTATTTTACTATGATACTCTTATATGTATGAATGCCAACTTTTCTACTGAGCTTCATGCCTGTAGTCACTAAATGACTGTGTGTGTCCCCCCTTTTTTTTTGAAATTTTGAAACTGAATCCTTCCATAGAACAATGAAAAAAAGCCTGAAAATTATTTCCAAAATTACTTGCCTTTGTGTTAGTGTTCACGAAGGAGAAAATTGAGGCCTAAGGGAAAAATTTAGAGTTAAGAAGAGAGATGAGTCTATGAAAATAGTTTTTCAGTAAATTGACTTCCAAGAAGTTTATTGATGCCTTTGGAGGATGCTTCTAGCTCTGATTATAAAGTTGAGAGGTTATACTTTTCAGATTTGACATGGCAAGCCGTTTATCACTCTGTATTTAACTGAAATACATTTTGTAGGTTAAAATAGTGAACATAAGCATAGGTTTTCATCTAATGTGAATCATACGCACATCTGTGTTCATAGAAGTATGTGCACATATTAGTATATACTAGCAATATTTCTTTATTACCAAGTTAGCCAACAGTATTCCAGCTATATATCTTAATTTTATTCCTGTTATCCTCCTTTATACATAAGCCCTCTACTTTGTTATTTAAATATTTATAAAGGTAATTCTATAGCTTTCCTGTCATCTAAAATTAAAATGAATTATTTCTTAATCACTCAGTAGTGGCAGTGTATATCTCAATGATTATTTTGTTTCTATAGTTATGCATTTTCGAAGGATGGAAAAATGTATAAAAGCTGCTTTTCTAATTATAGTAAAATTCAGGTAAGAAGGATGATATAGTTGAGAGTAAGAAAATGAGTCAACAAAAGTAGGCAGAAAAGATGAAACATAATAAATGTGTGATATAACTGATTTTATAAGTATGTAAGTTATGATATACCTTTGGATTTGAAGACTTGGCTTTTCTGAAGATAGTTTAGGTACTAACTTGATAGAAAGGAGTTATTGGAAATAACTATGCTGGTTCAATTTCTGCTAAGTACTGTTTTTGTTACTTTTGTATTTTATGTTTCATTTGATTTTTTGTTAGCCTATAAGTGATTATAACTAGTAGATTAGAATAATGTTAAGTTTGGTTTAGCACATGTCTTCCTCATGTTTGCTGCTTCAGAACTAAGCATAGTGCCAAGCACTAACTGATGCTCCAGAATTGTTTGAGTAATGGTTCCCTCCTTCCTGGAACAAGGGAAAAGGAACATGTTAATGACTGGAGTCATCATTAAGGCCTAGGACAATGGTTCACACATTATTAACACTAAGTAAAAATAGTAATACCTGAAATGATACTTTTTCTTCTTAATAAAACTTGTTTTTTAAAATTTTCTGAAAATGTGGCTTTTAAAAATTAATGTAAAAAAACCCAAAATGTTGACAATGTATTCAGTAATAGACTGCTCAACTACCATATATAGGGTCTTGGGTTTGATCCCAAGCACTGGACAAAACAAACATGAAATAAAATGTACACATATCAAAAGCAGCATGGGAAGGAGATGGGGACATACTTACTTCGGTGAGAAGGTTTTAAATATACAAAACTGTGCACATCTGTTCATCTTATTTGGAGAGATCCTTCGTGTGTGTGTGGGTGATCCTTCCACCTGTGGCCTGCTCTACCTTTATGGTCTACTTTGAAAATCAATTGTATTGGTTCTGTGTTTTTGGACTGAAAAGGTGAGACTTGTGGCCTTGGCTTCCATACTGTTGGGATTGGAGTTAGACAAGCCCCTTTGTGGTAGCTGCAGTTTGAATAGACAATTGAGTTTCTTTAGGGGAAGGACCCAGGTTTCATTTGCCTTGGTGTTCCCTACATTCTTGCACTTAACTAGTGCTTTTAAATAACTAATTACCTTGAAAATTTAATTGTGATATGTATAATCTTTGCATGATTTAAAACCAATCTGTTTTCATCAAAATCAGAGGCTAAGCTATTATTGGAAAAGGATATATTAAGGTATTTCTTAAACCAGCTTTTATTATAGTGATTCTCAACTTAGTTAAGTGGATGAGTCTCTTAAAACAATGAAAAGTAATGAACTCCCCAAATATATCTAAAACTAAGTTGAAAAATGCAGATTTAAGCAAGGTTTAAGTATTGTTAAGCCTTCAGTTACTGTGACAGTGTCAGTTCTTCTTTTGCTGGGGATAAAGTAATCTTTAATATAGATACAAAGGATAGTACAGTTGTTTGGCATGATATATCATTATATGGTGGTCATTCACATGATCTATGATATCCTTATACTAATTTTGTTAAATGTAACATCAATATGAAAAGAGAAAATAAGCACTTATAACACTTAGAATAAATCTTTATACCCCTGAATATGATGTTACCACTTAATAGGAATACATTAGAGATATGTTTGAAGTCACAGAGTAAACAAGGGTCGTGATCAAAAGGAAAGAGATAGGGGTGTGGTAGAATGTCCCTTAATTTTTTTTGCAGAAAGTGGTAACTGCTGCTCTTTCTGCCCTGTAGCTCCCACGTGAAGGATACCTCTCCTGGCCCTCTGATTGATGTCACAAATCTCCCTACTCCACGAAAATTTCTGGATGTTGCTCAGTGTTCTGGTGGAAGCTCGGTTGGTAAGTCATTCTTCACTAAACTAAGTCACTAAACTTTATTATGCTGAAAAGCTTAGGAAAAAACTATGAGAGTTGGTGGGCCTGGGGCCAGGAGGGCCTTGGAGTTTATGATGAGCCTTCTATGACCTTCACAGAAAATATAACATACAATAATTGGCTGGGCTTGTTGCATTATCAGGGTTAAAAACTGACAGTTAACCACATCCTGTCTGCAGATTCTAGCTGTGATATTTTATCAGCGCTGGTTTCTTATTTTTATTTTTTATATTTTAGGGAAGAATCTACAGTGTGTTCAGGGTCTCACTACTAGATGGGACTTGTAGTAATTGGCTTGTTTACAGCCTCCCAAGAGCTGGGATTAGAGATGCGTGCCACCATGCTCAGTCTCAATTGAGGGCAGGGCTGGCACAGCAGGCTTGGGGATCAAATCCCTGGCCCCTACACCTGATTGTAGGCACTTTAATTATTAGCACGGTTTGAATTGCCGAACTTGCATTTGAGTGCTTTTTGGTGGAGCAGGTACTTCCCTGATTTTTGTAACTTGTGTTATTTCCATGTGCGTTTACCCAGTTATTTCATATCTGATTCTCCAGAGTTTGTGAGTGTGTGACTTAATTCCTCTAATTTGTTTTCTTGACGTCTTCTAGTGGCCTCACTACTTTCTAATGTGTCTGTTCATGTGCACAAATAGAACACATTTTGAATAAGTAGCCATAAGTTCGTTTGTTCTTCCTTCCTTCCTTCCTTCCTTCCTTCCTTCCTTCCTTCCTTCCTTCCTTCCTTTCTTTCTTTCTTTCTTTCTTTCTTTCTTTCTTTCTTTCTTTCTTTTCTTTTCTTTTCTCTCTCTCTCGATTTTGGTATGTGTGGGGCAGTAGTATCCTGCTGAATAAGGCAAAAAATGACTCACTCTATGTTTAAGGTTAAGGATGTGAGGGCCTTACTTTGATGGATAAATGTAAAGATTTAGAGGAATCTTTTAGAGTATCTTCAATTTGCTCTGTTTGTGAGAGCTGCTGCACCTCAGTGAGACTTAGTGTCTCTGCCAAGGGTCTCTTTGTCCTTGCAGCTTCTGATTGGGGATGTGAGGTTTATATGTACCTTATATGTTGCTTTTCTGATGTTCATGAAGCAGCCAAAATCCTTAATGTCTTTCAACACATACTAGTGTCCATTAGTCACCATGTTAAATAATAGTTTGTATAGTTCTTTTAAGATCTACAGTTTCATAAAGTGTTACATAAAGTAGAAAAGGTAGAATAATTTGAATTCAATCCAGACATATTTGTTTTGAAAGCTTAATAAGTGCTGTTACTAGGGCTTATTTCATTGGCCCTTAAGATGTCATTTAATTAAATTATTTTAGAGTTATTTGGATTTGGAATTCTGAATTTTATTACTTCTACTGGAGAAAATTATAGAAAATATTTTATAATAGATTTTTCTTTTGTCAGTTTACCTAGTTAAGTTCTTGAAAAAATCCCAAACACTAATTTTTATTATGATACCTTAAAAAATTTTATAGATAAGTTTCTCCATAAAGTTAGGAAAGGCTTATTTTTTAAAATCCTTTTCTGCTATACTATCGCTTTTCTGACTTTGACAATACTTTGTATAGAGTTATGAATTAAAGATGTATTAATAATTTTGATTTATTTTTTACCTTTATACTTTTTTGGAAATTATTTTTGAATTTTTGTAACGTGAATCATTGGTATTTAGCCTGATGATGTTAATTTGTGTAAATGTAACTAAGCCAAATAAAAATTTTCATTGTTTGTGAGGAAATGATTAGATGAGCTTTTCAAATGAAAGTGCTCTATAAATATCACATAAATCAAAAATGCTAGTTATGGCCAATTAAGTAGAAACAATTTGCTACATTTCTTTATTTTTAGTAAGCAGCCTTTACTTTTAGATAGGTACTTTTTCTGTCACTAGAGTTCATGGTGACATGTTGGCTTTATTAGGAACAACTTGATACCATTAAGGAAATGGCTTTTAGCAATATGTACAACCATTTCTCTCTTTTTAAAAAAATTTTGTCTTTTTCAAGCAGGGTTTTCATTATACAATTTAGGCTAGCCTTGGTTTTGCTTTATTTTATTTTTATTTTTGCATTTTTTAGGAAAGGGTCTACAGGGCATTCAGGGTCTCCTTACAAGATTGATCTCCTTGTAATCTGCTTGTTTATAGCCTCCCACGAGCTGGGATTACAGGTGCACACTACCATGCTCAGTCTCAGTCACCCTCTCAGCATGCCAGCACCTGCATGGCAGGCCTCTGATTGAACCTGAGGCCCCAGTACCTGCTTGCAGGTGCTTTAATCCCCTGAGCTATTTTGGAGGCTGGCCTTAAACTCACAGCAATCCTTTCGCCTCAGCCTACTGAGTGCTGAGTACATGTACCACCACACCTAGCTTAAACATTTCTTTTTAGAAAGTATTATTTCTGACTATTTTGTTGATTTCTTGATTATTCTGTGGGCTAATGGAAAAGAAGATGAAGATTTTATTGGTTAAAATCTTTATAGCCCTATTTTATAGAGGAGAAAACTGAGGCATAGGGAGATTAATAATTGGCTTAAACTTATAAAGCTGATATGTAGAGAGGTGAATTTAATTCAGGACTTGGACTCCAGAGTATGCTCTTCTAATCAGTTTGTTGTGCTAAAAATAAGTATTCTTTAAAAAAAGTATTCTTTGTGTATAATTTAATATTCTCACAAATGCAGTGGCTTATGCTTTTTTATCTTATAGTTTTGTAGGTCAGAAATCAAAGAGAAATCTAACTGGTCAAAGATCAAAGTATTGACAGGGCTGTCATCCTTTCTGGTGTTTTGAAGAGAGATCTATTTCTTTGCCTTTTCCAGCTCTTATAGATACACTGCCACTTTGCTTGCCTCATGGCC